>CM030184.1:3007050-3099550 GCA_017639675.1 Aplochiton taeniatus
CTCTAAACAATGTAGTCACATACAAACATTTGGTTCCACTTAAATACTAAATTTTAAACATCATGCGAAGCTTTGGTCAAAAGCAAGATAATAAAATTGGTAGTCATTTTAAGTTATGAAAATAACAAAACACCTTTTTTTGGCAGAAGCACGTTGTTGGCTTCCTATGTGCATTTCTAGGTGAGAATTATACAAGGTGTCTTGCATAGACTGTAAAGCCATATGATGAATGCATAGAGCTTAACGGTAGTGCAAGAAAAATAAAAGTGATATCAGACAAGCAATAAAGCAGAGATCCTTGTGTTTAACTGTGTAATTGGATAGAAAATATTTGGCATTTCACCCTTACAGCTCGAACTGCCTCAAAAAGGTTACTTAACGTTAGACATCTGGTGTAAGGCAGGCTAAAAAATATATTTTTCTTTAGGTCTTTCTTGGTTTTGGAAGAAGGGAATGATTACACAAGGTTGCACTTCTCTGCAATCTCAGTCCCATATTCAAAGTAAGCGGTCTACAACTATCCACCATTCTACACAGTCTCAGTTTCTGTTTTCATGACCGCTTCGGATCAACTTTGCGAACGCAACAGCAGTCCATTGGTACCAACTTTAAAAAAAGCTGCAGGACAACTATCTGCTACTGTATCTATTCAAATATAACACCATTTGATTTTCAAATCAGGACCAGACTGCTGTAAAGAGACCTGAGAGTGTCTTTGCGGGTGTAACTGGGTCTTCTGTCATGAATCTGTGAAACAATCTTGGGACAGAAAACTGTGCTATTCTATCCAAGTCCTCTGGTCTCCTGTTCGGTTGATGGTTAAGGTAGCCTCTACAGTATGCATCTATCGCACGGTCTTCCTCACTGAAAAGTCAAGCCTTGAGTGTGGTCTGGCTAAGGTGCCATCTATGAAATGAATCGGAGAACATGTATTTGCGATTACGTAAAACAGACAACACCCAACATACAAACCATTAATATGAGTTTCAGGATTTATCATGTACCTCAAAGCGGCTGTAAACCTTCCTCTCCTTCCGCATGGTCTGGAGCTTTTGAAGCAGCTGCTCTCGCTCACCAGGGTTCTTCTCCTGTCCTCGGCTCAGTGATCTTGCGTTTGCTACACCTTCCCTTCCCCCACTTTTGTCAGCCTTGTCCTCTTTCTCGTCATCGGTAGCAGCCGACTCCTTGGGGAGCTCGGTCCGGATTTGGCTATCTTTGGAAATCTGCTCCAAAAGCAGTTTAGTGTCATCTCTGAGGTTACTGCTTGCGAGTATATTTGCTGTAGATGAATGGTAGCGGGACTGGCTTACTTTGGCTGGCTTTGGCTCAGCTGGCGAAGAGTTGGCTTCCTCTGATGTCTTCTCGAAACTTTCAGTCCTCTCTTTGGTTTCATCACTCTGTGTTTTATTGCAGATAGTTTCTTCATGGCTGGTTTTGTTTTCTGCGTTTGCTGCCTCTGCCGCCCCAGTTTTTATTTCAGCTATAGAGTCTGGACTCCCAGGCTCCTTTCTGATACAACCCTTTTCCACAGGTAGCGCCAGATCCTGAATGGGGACTTGAATTTGAGACACATCGCTTTCTGAATTACTTCCAGTAGAACTACAGTTAGAATCTGCAATGACAGGGTTTAGTGACATTGTAGATTCCGCAAGCACCTGGTTAATGTTAGAGGACGGCTCAGACAGCGCTTGGCTTGACTGATTAAAGGAATCTTGTGATGGGAGGCCATGTGACTTGTTAGATTCTGTTGACGTAGAGATTAAGCAGGGTTCTGCAATGCTGTTAGAAGGGCTGGGGGTTTCTTTTTGATCAAGCTTGGACGACAAAACTGTTTTATTTGAGGCCGAAATATTTACAGGGCCTGCCACTGCTGTTGTGGGACTCGGAGACTTACCCTGTGTACATTCAGGTTGGGGGTTGGTTGGTATCGATGAAAGTTGAGGAGGTTCACCTGAAGGTTGTGTTGGGGTTAGATTGACAGAGCAAACAGGTTCTTTGTTGTCATTATTTGGAGATGAAACAAAACTATCAGGCCCTGGTACAGAAGAGGAGGAGAGATCTGTTGGGCTAGGATATATGTTACATTTAATGGAATTGTTTGAGCTGGATTCCATCGAACTCGATTGGGAGGAGCTGGAATCTAATGGAGTGGGTTGAGAGGAGACGGAGGGCAAAGCATTGTTTGTTGTTAATGGAGGTGAGGCAGATGAAGGACTGGAATCTAATGGAGTGGGTTGAGAGGAGACGGAGGGCAAAGCATCGTTTGTTCTTAATGGAGGTGAGGCAGATGAAGGACTGGAATCTGATGGAGTGGGTTGAGAGGAGACGGAGGGCAAAGCATTGTTTGTTGTTAATGGAGGTGAGGCAGATGAAGGACTGGAATCTGACGGAGCATGCTGAGGGGATACATCAGACTCAGGGGGAGAGGGATGAGAAGAGCTGCATTCTGATTGGATAAGTTCAGGTTGTATCTTATATTCTAACTCGTCAGATATACATGCTGGCTCAACAGATGTGGGACTAGGTGAACTTGGCTCTTCCAAGGCTTTATGAAGGGATGGCTTTGCATCATTATCACTGCTCCCTTTAGCAGCCTCCTTCAGTGCAGGACAATCAGATAACTTTGCATCTGTTGGCAATGGTGCAGTGGATGGACTTGACTCCTTTGTGTCAGGAGTTGAAAGCTTTAGTTCCTCTGCTAAAACAGCATTAGCTAGACCCGCTATACTGTTCTTAAGCTCGATCTTCTCAGCATCTGTAGAAGAACCCTGCAGCTCAACGTTGCATATGACGTTAAGAGCAAGGGGGGTGTTTTGGGGGCTATTTTCCACTTTTTCACATTCAGAGGTATTTTTTTGGTCAGCAAGCGGTAGTGTCTCACATGTTTCAGTCAAGAATTCACTCTTCCCTTCCTTTGAAGCTAGCGTGGGCTTTGTTTTTTCGGACAATGGTTCTGTTGAAATTGTCATGGCTGAATCCACATCCAAAGGGACAGGTTTGTCCCTTTTATCTGTAGGGGATGCTTTTGATTCAAGCGCAGTTCTTGGGAGACTAGATTTAATGGAAGTATCTGTACTGCTTTCCAATGCTGCAGCCTTAGTGGCTTTTCTTTTCGCTGCCAACTGTTTGAAGAACATAAGCCTACAATCGGCATCATCCATATCCATATGCAATGGATTGCACAACATGGGTTTTTGTGGGTGTACTGGATTCAAAGCATTGGGCTGCAGAACTTGGGGAACATCGAGTGGGGGTTCCGACTGTGTAACTTTGCCATGCTCCACGTCAGTTACTACAGATTGGTCTTTTGAGTTGGTGTCAACCTGCTCCTTTTTTGATTCTTCCCTTTGAGCGTCTTTGATATTTTCTTTGGAAGCTGATACACCAAATTCGGGAACTTTCTGGGTTGAGCTGTCAAAACTTGATGACTTTTTATAGCCGGTCCATTCAAAAGGTTCTCTAGCAAGAGAACTTCTCTTCCCCAATACCTGAGCGGCTATGGAATCTTTGGTCCGGTCATCTTTGTCTTTGGAAGTCTCTTCATCATTGTCTGGGGTAGGTTTCAATTCCTGAGAGACATGCTGTTCTAGTTGTGAACTGAATATGAGCGAAGATCTTAGCCGGGAGCTCCTCTGGATGTTGGCATTGTATTGTCTTCTAAATGACTCCTCCCTTCGAACAACATCTTTTAGCTCCTTTTTGTCTAACTCCTCTGCCTTTTCTTCATCATTGTTAGATGACGGCACCGATGGTGTTTCTGGTGTTGTTTTGGCCTCCGGTTCCATGGCAACAAAATCTTCAGATACTTTTTTGGCATGGTCTGGGACAATGGGTTTAGTGTAACATGAGAGTTGGCTCACCCTGGATGCAGGTGGAATCTTGAACTCTCTTGGATTAAACTTAGGAATAGTCAACTCTAGACCTGAGGACCTGTGTGGTAAGGGGTTAGGGGGTTCTTCAAATGGGTCAGTTCCAATGGATGGGAGTACTGGCAGGTCTTCCTCTCCTGAATCATCAAATGCACTGAGATATGAGCTAATCCTCCAATCTCTTAACCCTTGCTTTACACTAGGATTTTTTCGGTCAATACTGGGACCTACTTTTGAAGACTTCTGTTCTTTTAGGGTTGGTGTTGGAGAAGTCTGGCAGGCATATGGTTGGCCAATACTCAGCCTTTTTGGATTTGACTGACCAAATGGAACTTCACCTGGAGGCAAAAATCTGTCTGAGCCTTGTTCTTCAACAGCAGCGGTTGACGACAAATAATTAAGAACAGGGTCATAGCTATCAAGTGATTCCATGTCACTTGGACCCTGAGGGTCAGAATATTCATTCATTTGATGATACCCTTGGCCCCTAAACTTATCATAGCCTTGAAAACCTGGCTCTGGTCCTGTCCTTGGATATTGATACTGATCTCTAAAAGGCCTTCCCTTGGTGTCCACGGGGTGCAAGCTTTGGTGCTGCATAAACTGATGAGAGCCTTGTCTACCCTGCATTCGATCAGCATTCCTATGTTTTTTGAATCCGGTGCTGTTCATTGTCGTAATGGGCATCTTTGGGTAACCCTGCTCAACGTAAGATTGATCAACCATTAATGGTTGGGGGCCAAATTTGGTGCCGTATAAATCTACTGGACCATGCTCCAGTGGTCTCGGAATGGGTTCTTGTCTTCTTGGAGGCATCTTTTTCCAATCCACGTCCATGTGTTCCTCAAAAGACTGTCTGGCCCAGTCCTCGGGATATGAACTCCCAAAAGGCAGCGGTTGTCTGGGGTCTCTGAACAAGGGTATGTTATCACCGGTGTAGTGCCTGCTTGATATATTGCTTACGTCTTCCACTGGAGCTGGGACATTTTCAACGATTAACGGGGTGGACTGGGCATACAAAATCCGGAACTCCTCGTCAAAAGTAGCCACAAGCTGTCCTAGAAACAGGTGAGCTATGCAGCGGTGTATCTTCTCAAAAGACCAAGTGAAGCTGCAAGGAGATAGATAAATTTCAGTAAATAAAAAATAAAAAAAAGGGGTTTCAGGTAAAAAGACAAAAAATGTATAGATAAGCCCAAACTGTTCTTGTTATATTATAATATTCATATTAATAAATTATTCAATAAAATGTCAAATACAAATACTTTTGAAAAGTTTTGTTCAATATGGAGACTGGAGATTTGGAGTAGCATGCATTAGTAACAACCCACCTGTAGTTTCCACTAAGCACGGCCCTGCAGTCTATCAGCAAGTAACGATCCATCATCTGGCCTTTAAAGGACTTCCCTGAACGGCAATGATAGGTTATGCCTGATACCGTTCTTACACGCATAGACTGTAGGAGAAAAACAATCATAAGGTCACAAACAGAAGCTAATACAAAAAGGGCCACACCCTTATTTTATTTTCTCTAGAGGGCAGTAATGATTCAATGCAATTAGTTAAGCTTGGATGTTACACCAAGAAACATATAAACGAATAAGGAGAATAAAAATGCTCACACTAAAGACTTTATTATAGAATAAAGAGTGCAGACTTACTGGGATACTGTCCAGATTCACCCTGCAATTTAAAACCATGTTGTTGAAGTGCTGTGCATTCTGTTCATCAAGTAGAATGTAGACCGCAACATTCCGCATGGCAGCATCAATAATATCAGAAAAGATGTCAACATCTGTAAACATGTCCATAACCACCGCGATCACCTGCAAATAAATACATTACATAAATATTTCTGTGGTGAGTAAGTAGT
Source organism: Aplochiton taeniatus (assembly GCA_017639675.1). Classification (NCBI taxonomy): domain Eukaryota; kingdom Metazoa; phylum Chordata; class Actinopteri; order Galaxiiformes; family Galaxiidae; genus Aplochiton; species Aplochiton taeniatus. Next base: position 3,012,793 of record CM030184.1, read on the forward strand.
CACAACACGAAAATGAAACTGCATTACACCCTAGTTACACTAAATCAAGTCCTCTAAAAGAAAGTGAAATACTTACTTGTTGCGCATTCTTAATAAGGCGTCGAGCTTGCTCCTTGATACTGGGCATATCAGGCTCAGAGGGATTAACCAATGTAGTGACCTCAGTGGGTCCAATAAAATGATGAACCTGGGGCCATCCAAGGTCAAGGCCGGGGGCGTCCAGGTCAGAGTGGATGGGCCAGTATGTGTCAGAGGATCCATCACTCCCAGACTCTAGATAAGGAAGCTCAGGCTGGGCTTTCAGTTGTGGAAGCTGTAAATTACACTCAATGTACTTAATCTCCCGTCGGGACAGGAAGTCCACCACGTCTGCCATCTGGAGGAATTCGTAGTAGCTCTCCAGGTTCTCCTCCACGAGTGCATCAATAGCCAGCCGGTACTCCTCGCGATAGTGAGGGGGCAGGTAGTTAGGGTCCAGGGGGTTATCCCCAGCATCTGAGCACTGGGAACGATGTGCCATTCTCAAATCTGAATAGACAACACAAATGAAGGATGCAAATTCATCTGAAGATTTATATAGAATATGTGGGCAAGATCTATTACCTTTTTACTTTGTGCAAAAGTCTGTCCTAGAGGAAACGAGGCAATGCTACATGCAACAGGTGCTGCCAAGGGCAAAGTGTGGCGGCCCAGCTAATTAATCCATTGCCTACCTACAACTAAGTGAAATAGTCTGGCCAATGTCTTCTCATCAAACAGACTAATTCTTGACTGTTAAGTTGCTATTGCTTTTTGCAACTTCATTATTGCAACATAGATTTAACACACAGACTGACGCACGCACACGAATACGCGCAAACACACTACCTTTAGCCTAACAAAACATTAGCCAACAAAATAATCGATAAACTGTATTTAAAGACGTGTTAACAATACATTGTTATACAGACTAAACTGGCGTTTTCATAACAAATTAATATTGACGTTTACTTCGGGCGGACTGACGCAAATCTGCGAACGACTAGGCTACAATCACAGGCTACTCCAGTCATTTTGTCAAGTTTCAGTAGCAAATCACAATAATAAATCTCACCGACCGCATAGGCTAGTTGAGCGTTGCATTGTATTTTAACTTTGAAGTAAATTAACTTACCTTACAATATGCTGTATAATTGTATAAACTTAGTCCCGTCATTTCCTACTTTGTGTGGCCGTCTTCATATGTTTTCCTTTTAAAAAACGTGTCGCATTCCGGCTCCGGGCTGGACCAAACTCAGTGTCAATGTTCTATCTCCACCCAGCGAAACCAGTTTATTTTCATGCTTGAGGCATGTTGACAAGAATGATAGATATGCAAGGGGAAAAGACTGTAGTTGTGAAACCTATCAAATCTATGAATTCCTTAAACCCTCTCTTGTGCCCAGATGAAGTACGTTTACGTATAAACTGACTACCATAGGCTATTGCTTGAACTCTGCCCAGTTCAGTTGCAACAATATGGAATTTGGTAATGTCGGTAACTGAAGTCAATAAAACAATATCAGTCGTGCTCGTGCAACTTTGGGATATGATGAAACAGGTTTACGCTTTTAGCAGAGCTAGCCATTATGTGCAGAACCTATTGGCAAACTTTACCTGACAATGTTGCAACACCCACCCATTCATTGGTGAAAATACATTCACATTAGCAACTGAACACCACCGTCCCTCCTCCGCACCCCGTACCCATAGGAGTGACTAGTTGTTCTCCTTGGCCTCATAATTTCGGTGGTTACTATGGACACCAATTGAAAACCTTACGGGTATTGGATCTGACCTAGCTAGCTATAGCTTTCTATTGTAATGTAGATTCTTAGCAAATGATTCATACTAAAACTTATTTGCGAAACGACTATTATTAGAAACAACTATACATAGGATGAGTTCACGTAATAGTAAAAGTCATGGAAAACCTGTTACCACTAAGGGCAAGGTTGTGAAGGCACCACTGAAACGGGCAGAGCAATCCACAAAGGTACAGACAGGTGAGGTATGCTAGCCAGCTAGCTTTGATTGAAAGCTCAAGGTTTTTCTCTACTTTATGATTTTTTATCCCAAGTGACGTTACTGTCACTGTCATTATGCTAATCAGTCTCACTGGAGGGCCCATCACTCAGGACCTACCTGTCTAAATTTGCCTTGCCAAATAAATGAGAAGAAAATATGCCCTGTTTAATAAATATATTTATATATATATATATTTTAAGCCAGTGATAAATACTGTGAAATGTACCATTTTTATGTTACATGGTAAACGTTTATGATTAAAAACAATTACGTAATTCAGTTTGTCTAAAAGTGACCGTTTTAGAGTAAAAAAAAAGTTAAAAAATTTGCCAAGTTCTTACTTCCGTGCCTGTGTGTGTCCTTTATATGGGCAGCCTCACAACGAAGGAAGAACTCTGGGGCAGCACAGGGAGGATGCCAGTCTAAAGGTAAAACTCAATGTGCCAAATCGGTGCCTGGAGAAAGGACAATTACTGAACATTGGTGACTTGTGTATTACCTTTGACATCACACTTCATTGAAAATTAGTCATACCCTATTTGCCATACCACCTTTAGTTTGAGAGAAATACTTATTAAGGGGGTTTTGTTTAAGCACAGGAAGTGATGTAACTGAACGTAACTGGGCCAGCACTCAAGTGAAGACCTGTAAACAATCCCTCATTGTTTCCCACAAGGCAACACCCAAGTCATCCAGAGTCTCTTGCAAGCATGGGAAATTATGTCAGTGTACTGTAGGCTTGCTAGCTACCAGACTACACACGTTTTCTGTCCCCGTACTTTTTAAGAAGGCCTAGTTAGCACTCTAAACATTGCCAAAAGTGACAATAGCTTTGACTGTCTTGTACCATTGAGGGTCGTCGTTCAAGACAAACCAAACAAAAGAAATTCCTTGAACTGAAAACACTACCATGGCAACAAATGGCTAGTTATGTCTAAAATGTGGTCTCTTAAAGCACAGATGGAAAGGCACACAAGGTACAAACAAATATTAGGAAACACCATATACAACATCAAGCACTGTCAAATCTGTAGTCTCTACATGTGAAGCCCTTGCTTTATCCACCCTCTCAGGCTGCCCAATATTCAATTTAAACCTTAGTTTACGTCACAGAATTAACTATTTATCTAGGATGATGTCAGATTGTATTATCGTGAATTTCATACGTCTTAATATTAGAATACGTTTGTTCAGTTTGCTGACAATGCATCTGTTTTGGTAACAGATGTAGAGCCCAGTTGTGGGGAGCTTGCCACACTAACTATTCAGTGTGCCATGCGCCAGCTGCTGGCCAGGCGGGCTCTAGCCAAAAGACAGAAGGAAAAACACACATATCAAGAGCTAATGGAACGGTTAGAGAAAGAGGTCAGTTACTAAAGTGTTATAAGATAAAGTATGTTTCTGGGTAGATACTTTTCTTGGATATGTGTAATGAGAAGTCAAATCATTTTGGCTTTCCCTTTAGATGATAAACACAGAGCAGAAGGGCTAAAAAACAAGTCCCAATATGCAGAATTAGAAAGAAAAATAGGGTTACAGTGAATGACTGTAGAATAAAAGTTTAAACATGTCCTTAGTATATTTTTTGCTCAGGTGAGTGCTGTTGGGTATTTATCTGAATAGAAACAGGTCTAAACAAGTGCTTCAGATCTAGCTGGTGGTATTGACAGGAACCTTGTGTCTTGTGAAGCTCAGGCTTTGATTTGCACAACCTGTTAGCAATAGAATCTATTACCCGATGAGTTCTCAAACTTCCCGCATGTTTTGACTTGCTTTTAGGCTTTTGTTGCCATGGTGCGAAGGGAACAAGAAGAGGCTGAGCGCGAAAGGAAAAAGGAAGAAGACGAAAGAAAACGGAAAAAAGAGGAGCTGCTGCTGCAGAGACGACTGCTAGAGGCAGCATTTGATGGAGAGGCAGAGGAAGCCTTAGCCATTCTCAAGGAGGTGAGAAGGTATTGGTTGACAAAGGAAATGATGAAAGGGCAAAGTTACATCCACCCTGGCATCCGTCTATGCAAATGAAGACACTGCATCTACAACTGTTCTCAAATGTACTCATGATTGCTGACCTTAATTAAGTTAATGGTCGTTGGGTCTATGTTGTCGGTATTCACTGAGATGTGATTGCACTTTTGTAAGATCCATGGAACGTTTCCAAGTTCCCTTGAGGGTGTATATAATGTTGCCGAGGTGTTGTTGCTAATACACTGGTGAGGGCGTGTTACATTCCAACGTTAATTGTAGCCATGCTCTAACATAGGTTTCAGAGAGGGACACAAAGCGCGGCTTTGGGTTTGATGAGGCAGGCAAACGCCAATGGCTGCTTAGTCAGCTCCATATGATAAACATAACCGACGCCAATGGCAACACGGCAGTGTCAGAAGCAGCAGGCGGCGGACAGCCCGAGGTCATCACCTTATTGGTGCAGAGAGGGGCCGATGTTAACACAAAGGTGAAGAACTCCTCACCAGGAGTGAAGGTTTATGGTTGGACATAAGTGGATGTATTTCCCATGAGCAGTTACAAAGAAAACATGCCATGTACCTCCTATGGCTGTGGGAATGTACCGATATGGTGTTCTGTTTTTCAGGGCGCCTTTGGCCGCACACCACTATACAGAGCTGCGTTTGGGGGCCATCTTGGTTCGGTCCAAACCCTGCTGCAACTGGGGGCTGACCCAAGGATTAAAGCCGATGATGGATGCACTCCTGAACAAGTGGGTAAGAGCTTCTCTAAATTGATGTGGATGGGATCTTGAATTGTAGTGAGTGTGTTGATGTGTGTATTGCAGGTGGCATCGGGAGAGGCCTTGGTGGCTGCATTACGAGGATGGGATCTAAGTGTCACCGATAGCATGCAAACAACGATGGAAGCGGAAAAACAGAGGAGATTAGAGGAGGAGAAAATACAGAAAGAGGCCGAAACTGACCGGTGAGGGACACAACCAGTTCTTCAACCCCACCTATTAAAGCCCCTTATTTGAAAAGCTATTCATAGTCTACTGGTAGAAGAGCAAACATAGGCGCAGAGAGAGAGAGCGAGAGAGAGAGCGAGAGAGAGAGAGAGAGAGAGAGAGAGCGAGAGAGAGAGAGAGAGAGAGAGAGAGAGAGAGAGAGAGAGAGAGAGAGAGAGACCACGGCACAGTATTCTGTCCACTTCATTCCAACTGTTTCCCTCTGACCAACATCTTTGCTCACTTGACCTCCAAATAGGGATCTTGTTCGTTGTGCCCTGTCTTATGGCATGTACAGGACAAGCAGAAGAAAACCTATCTCTGCTGAGTAGAGGAAAGATAGAGAATAGCTGACATATTTCCACACATTGTTCATTGATAGGGACTTTGGTGCAAAAAACAATGGCCTTTGTTTTTCCCCCAGCCTAAAGGGAGAGGTGGAGCTGTTTCAAAAAGAGTATGAGCGATGCCAGAGAGAGGTAACCCATCTGGAATCCATTTTCCCAAAGATTACAGAATTATTTCACCGTCCGCATTCTGATCTCACTCCTCTGTGTGTGGATATGGGGGTGTAGTTACAAAATTCCTACATAGAGCTGAATAAGCGAATCACAGAGCATGACAAATGTGCGAGAAAGGGGATGGAACAGGCAACATTGCAAGTTACATTGCAGGTAACTAAAACATTATTAGGCTCAAAGCTTATATTGTGTTCTCAATGGCCTTTTTTGGGAAACAAATTTGTGTGCATGCAAATGTACTGTAGGTTGTTTATGATGCAGAGGACGTGTTGATGAAAGCGCAACTAAAGGCTCAGCAAGCGTCTGAACAACTATCTCTTGCCAAACTCACACTGAGAGAGCAGTCAGGTGGAGGTTGGTCATGTATTCAAAGTACTTTTATGCCAACTACAATATGCAACATGTACTCACAAGCGCATAGTTGGCACTCCTATGTCCACACTGTGAAAACCCTGTGAATGTGGTGTGTGTATTGTTTAGACGCGGTCTTGGAGAGTGGGGGGGTACGATGCCCAGTTCGAGATCTCGATGAAGTTCTCATCAAAGATGTTGGAGGCAAGATCAAGCAGGATGGAAGGTCTGGATTAGTCTTAATAACAAGCAGAAGTCATTTGAACTTGACCTATTACACACCTGTGATTTGCCTTGTTACTGTTAAAACTTAAAAACCAACGTAACTTATTTACCTTATTCATTTACCTCAACACACCATGGAAATGACATGTGATGCTGTTAAATGACATTGTCAGCAAACCATCCCAACTCTGGTTAGGTGGCCGCTACTAGTGGATCCATCTGGTCAGGCTGCTACGTTTCTACGCTACAGAGACACCAACTACTTGGATGCAATGAACCCTGAAAACATGCAGCCTGACAAACTGAGGCTCTCTCTATTAGGAGCCATCAGGTAAAAGGGACATAGTTTGGTCTATTTTGTGTGGGGTTTTTAGTACTAACAAGCATTTATCAGGCAGTGAGATTATTTGGGAGGAACAGGAAAGCTGATGTTGTGTGGTCTTGCTAACAGGTTTGGAAAGCCTTTGGCATTAACATGATGGAGGTAGACCTGTTTGAAACGGTGGAGAACCAACTTGAGCAAGTGAAGCCTGGTCTCAGTGGACAGCTGATGAAGAAGGAGCTTTTATTGGAAGAGAGGTATTGGCAGAACTGTGCTCACAAACCAATATAGTCATGTCAGTGGGGGAAAAAAAACAGTTCAACTCTGGTAAATTGACCAGCTCATTTTTAATGCACATTATACATCTTTGGGACAATACTATTGGATGGCTTTTCATTAAAACTGTCTTCTTCATTCAGGTATCTGGATCTCGTGCGCTCATCAGATGGACCCCAGTATTCTCGGACTGAGTTTATTATAGACCGCATTGATAAATTCTCCCTGATTATGGTGACCAAACAGCGCCACCCCTCGGAAAACCTTCTTACAACATTCTATCCAATTGAGGTCGTTTTGCCTGAGGCTAAACTGTAGTAACTTAGAAACATAACTTTGGATTTAGAACAAATATGGCAATAACATAATTTGGAACGTATTGGAATACCATGATGAAACTAATAAAATATTCTAAACAGGAACATGTTATTTGATGTAAAGATTTTATAAAGTTGCTAGTACAATTACTGTTTGTCTGTGTGCTGTTACAAAAATGTGTCTGAAGTGCACATTGACATGACTGGCAATCACTTGCAATGGTTATCACTATGACCCTGAGTTACAATGAGGACATTTTAGTGGGCTGCTTCTGTTTGATGACATTTTTTTTTTACTCCACCCCTGCCAGAGGAGACAGCCAATTGAATTATTGCATTGCCAATGTTGACAGTCCTCGCGCGCGCATCCACCACACGTTGTAATTGGGAGACTAGCATTAGCAGCTAACCGAACGAGTACATTTAGGTTATTTTATTAACTGGATGCTTCTCACTTCATACATTAATAAGTGACTCTATAACTCGTATCTTAGCCCAACCAACGATAGATAGGAACTTGGACACAAATTAGCTTAATGGCTGGTGTTATTCGTAGGCTAGATGAAACTGTTGTCAATCGGATTGCTGCAGGAGAAGTCATTCAACGGCCTGCTAATGCAATCAAAGAAATGCTGGAGAACTGGTAACTACTAAGAATCTTAACTTAACATTAGTTAACGTTAACTAATAGCTAAACGTATTGTGGAAGATGAACGGTATCTAATATGGTAACGTTAATGTCACCTGAGAATACGTATGCAACGTCTATGTAACTTGAGCTGGTTGATGCGCTCGCTTGTTTCATTGTAGCTAACATTAATTCGTGTATTTAAACGTCAACATACTGTTTAACTCAGTTTGGATGCCAAGTCGTCTAATATTCAAGTGACTGTGAAGGAAGGGGGCTTAAAACTCATACAGATTCAGGACAATGGCACTGGAATTAGGGTAAGTTTTTGTTGTCTGTCATGACGTGTGTATGCTATTTCAAACCGCTCGGTGAAGTTCGATATTCAGATTTGAAATGTCAATAGCTTCGTAACGTAAAGTCTCAAGATCGTTTAAATAATCAAATTTTAATCAGGGGACTATGGCAAATAGTGTACAGACCTAATTTATCGCAATCGATAGCGTTTGAAAAAAGTTATATTACATTGGGATGAATGGGTCTAAATCCCGTCCGTGGCCAACTAGGGACCGTCTTAAAAGTGACAGCGCAATAGTTATTGTTGATATGATTGCAAACTCCATATAATTTAGGATTTTATTTTAGAATTTAAAACATGTAATCACTGTTTGCATCAATGCATCATTGGATCACCCCTGTTCAATGTACAAGAGTTCAATTTAAGAAATCATTCTTTATATCGATATTTTTCTATGAGAAAACAGGTTAAATGTCAATAGCTTCCTCACTATGGGGTGTACAATCATGCAATTCCTGTCATGCACCATTTAACATCCCTTATCTTGTGTAAGGGCGTTATTTTTGTGAAATAACACTGTTCTGATTTTTTATCAATATCTTTCTGAGAAAACAGGTTAAATGTCAATAGCTTCCTCACTATGAGGTGTACAAACATGAAACTCCTGTCATGCACCATTTAACATCCCTTGTCTTGTGTACAGGTTTTATTTTTGTGAAATAACACTGCTGATTTTTTATCAATATTTTCCAATGAAAAAACAGGCTAAATGTCAATAGCTTCCTCAATATGTGATGTACAATAATGAAATTCCTGTCATGCACCATTCACCCTCCCTTGTCTTGTGTAGGGGAGGTATTTCTAGGAAATAACACTGCTGATTTTTTATCAATATTGTCCTATGAAAAAACAGGCTAAATGTCAATAGCTTCCTCAATATGTGGTGTACTAACATGAAATTCCTGTCATGCACCATTCAACCTCCCTTGTCTTTTGTACGGGAATTATTTTTGTGAAATAATACTTTGCAGATTTTTTATCAATATTTTCCTATGAAAAAACGTGTTGAATGTCAATACCTTCCTCAATACGTGATGTACAATCATGAATTTCCTGTCATGCACCATTCATCCTCCTTTGTCTTTTGTACGGGAATAATTTTTGTGAAATAATACTTTGCTGATTTTTTATCAATATTTTCCTATGAAAAAACAGGCTAAATGTCAATAGCTTCCTCAATATGAGGTGCACTAACATGAAATTCCTGTCATGCACCATTCAACCTCCCTTGTTTTGTGTACGGGAATAATTTTTGTGAAATTATACTTTGCAGATTTTTTATCAATATTTTCCTATGAAAAAACGTGTTGAATGTCAATACCTTCCTCAATATGTGATGTACAATCATGAAATTCCTGTCATGCACCATTCATCCTCCTTTGTCTTTTGTACGGGAATTATTTTTGTGAAATAATACTTAGCAGATTTTTTATCAATATTTTCCTGTGAAAAAACAGGCCAAATGTCAATAGCTTCTCAATATGAGGTGTACTAACATGACATTCCTGTCATGTACCATTCAACCTCCCTTGTTTTGTGTACGGGAATTATTTTTGTGAAATTATACTTTGCAGATTTTTTATCAATATTTTCCTATGAAAAAACGTGTTGAATGTCAATACCTTCCTCAATACGTGATGTACAATCATGAATTTCTTGTCATGCACCATTCATCCTCCTTTGTCTTTTGTACGGGAATAATTTTTGTGAAATAATACTTTGCTGATTTTTTATCAATATTTTCCTATGAAAAAACAGGCTAAATGTCAATCGCTTCCTCAATATGAGGTGCACTAACATGAAATTCCTGTCATGCACCATTCAACCTCCCTTGTTTTGTGTACGGGAATAATTTTTGTGAAATTATACTTTGAGTTATTTGTATGAGAACACTTTGACGATTTTTTAATCAATATTTTCCTATGAAATACAGGTTAAATGTCAATAGCTTCCTCACTATGAGGTGAGGAGAAAAAAAAAATCAGCAAACTGTTATTTCATGAAAATAACGCCCATACTCAAGACAAAGGATGTTGAATGGTGCATGACAGGATTTTCGTGTTTGTACAACTCATAGTGAGGAAGCTATAGACATCCAACCTGTTTTTTCATAGGAAAATATTTATAAAAAATTTGCTAAATGTTATTTTACAAAAAGAACTTCTGTTAACAAGAAAGAGGTGGGGGTGGGGCGGTGGGGGGGGGGGGGGGGGGGGGGGGGGGGTTGATTGAAAGATCCTTGGCAGTAATAAACTGTTTGATAATAAAGCATAACTATGTAGGAATAATCCATTTCCTCCAACAGGAATTACTGTTCCGTCAATTTTGAGATCGTCCCTTTTCGAATATGTTACCGATGTAGACATATTCAGACAAATCTATTTCCCTCTTTTTTTAACCGCAATCGATCGGGTAAACTATTGTCTGTACACGGTTTGTCATCATCCCCTGATTCAAATGAGACTGTTTCAAACATCTTGAGACGTTATAAAGCTATTGACGTTTCAAATATGAAAATCGAATTTTGAACCAACTTCACCGAGCTATTTCAAACATTGGCCATTGCATTGTTACCCATCCTTACTCTTTTTATATGTTGATTGCGTCATATTCTGTACTTTTCTTTTTGAAGAAAGAAGATATGGACATTGTTTGTGAACGATTTACAACAAGCAAGCTTCAGACGTTTGAAGACCTTTCAGCCATCTCAACATATGGCTTCAGAGGAGAGGTAAACCTTGTTGATACTCCCATTTTATGACGCACTGTGGATTATTATGAAAGTAAACGTTACTTACAGTAAAGTTTGGGTCAGGTAGGCAGTGGTGCTGATGTACCTTACACAAAAGTTTTTATATCTGTCCAATGCATGTTTGTTCTTTACAATGTGTTGACAGGCACTTGCCAGTATAAGCCACGTTGCCCATGTTACCATAACAACAAAGACAGCTGAATCCAAATGCGCTTACAGGTATCCCTTGGTTCGTTTTTGGTCTCAAATTATTTTGCCATGTAAAACATCACTGATGGAAACTTACTATGCAGGTTCGGTCACTCATATTTACGTGTTGTCTTTGCGTCAATAGAGCAAGCTATAGCGATGGAAAACCAAAAGGCCTGCCAAAGCCTTGCGCTGGAAACCAAGGCACACAAATAAATGTATGTCGTTTTTATTATTATTATTATTATTATTATTATTATTATTATTATTAAATCTAAAAAAATGTAAGTAAAATGCATAGATGAAAAAAATTATTGGTTACAGATGTCAGATTTCTGTCCTGGTCCGCAGGTGGAGGATCTGTTCTACAATGTCTCCACCAGGAGGAAAGCCCTGAAGAGCCCTAGTGAGGAATATGCCAGGATTGTTGAGGTGGTCAGCAGGTATGCCAGCTGGACATCTCACCCGTCCTCTGTTGATAAAACGTTCAGTCCGTGATATAATGGTTGCTGTTTTTCTGTATTTTTACAGGTATGCCATTCACAACTCTGGGAAAAGCTTTGCGGTCAAAAAGGTGTGTCACTTAAACTTTGTGGGGTAAACCAAATTACTTCTTATGGTTATTTCAGTAGAGTTCTTATATTACTGCCTTTCTCTTTTTGTTTAAAGCAAGGAGAGACAATGGCAGATGTTAGGACCCTTCCCAATGCATCCATTTTGGATAATATCCGAGTGGTTTTTGGCAATGCAGTCAGCAGGTATTAAAGAAACGATCTCCCACCACATCTGATAATAAGTTATAAAGCGTATACTGTATGAGTATCTATATGGTAGTCTCAGAGGCAGTCCTTTGTGTTGACAGGGAGCTGATTGAGGTAGGCTGTGAAGATCAAAAGCTTGCCTTCACATTGAAAGGCTATATCTCCAATGCCAATTACTCAGTCAAGAAGTGCATCCTCATTCTCTTTATAAACCGTATGTACACACATGAAACCACTTGTCATATGAATGTATTAATACTCCTACCTGATTTGTGCTGATGGTATCTTGGTTTTTTGTCAGATCGTCTGGTGGAATCAAGTGCCTTAAAGAAAGCTATCGAGACAGTTTATGCTGCATACCTTCCAAAGAACACGCACCCTTTTCTTTACCTCAGGTAACCTACCTTTTCCATTCATAATCACCAGAATACAGCATATTATAGGTTAGATAACCTTTGTATTTACACATTTCTCTGTTATTACTACAGCTTGGAGATTGCCCCTCATAACATAGACGTGAATGTCCATCCCACAAAACATGAAGTGCACTTCCTCCATGAGGACTGCATCATTGAGAGTGTTCAGAAACACGTTGAGAGCAAACTGCTGGGAGCCAACTCCTCTCGCACATATTTCACACAGGTAAAGGGCTATGGAAGTGGAGTCTTGAACATATAAACATACAATGTGTGTATTATGCATGTATTCTCATCAGTTGCTAGGTGCATACCCCAATATGCCTCATTTAGCATGAGATCATTTCTCTTGGTTTTGATTTCATGCGACTGTGTTCTCTCCGTGTAGACATTGCTCCCTGGGCTCTCGGTCTCTGGCAGCAGTGAGGCCAAGGCCTCCTCCAGTGCCACGGGCGATGCCAGCGAGCGGGTCTACGCCCATCAGATGGTTCGGACCGACCACCGAACCCAGAAGCTGGATGCTTTCCTCCAGCCCAAGGACCAGTTGGCTCCTGCACCGGACTTGGCTGGTCCCGGGAGCAGGGAGGCTGTGACCCAGCCTCAGAGCCCCACCGTAGATGGAGAGGAGCTGGGTGATGCAGAGATGCTGGAAGCCTTGGTGCACCCGGAAGCAGCCCGGCCAGGGCAAGGCGAGCCACCTGACCTCAACACATCAGTCGACCTCCCAAGGTAATCTCTCCCCTCATCCATCCATCTACCATGCGTCACATGTTTATTACTAGACGCGAATAAACACAAACGTCTCTATGTAGGCTAATTGATGTGGTGTGTTTGTAATGGCAGCGTTGAATTTTTCCCGAAGCAGAAAGCGTCCCCGGGCGGGCCAGGAGGAGGACCAGGAAGGCCTGACCGCTGCAGCGACGCCCAGGAGAAGAGCCATCAAGCTTTCAAGTGTGAAAGAGCTGAGAGAGGAGATCACTGACAGCGTGCACAAAGGTACTCCTGACTTAAAGAATGTACAAGCAAAGAAAACCAATACAATACATTTTGTTTGTATAGCACATTTTCATACACAAAGGCAATTCAATGTGCTCTACACAAGGCAAGCGAAAGCAGAAAAGGAAGACATAAAAGACAAATAAATGAATAACAGAACAATTATAATCAACCACATACGTACTCAAGCAACCTTGGGTATAAGAAAGGCGCTATATAAATTGAAGTTATTATTATTATTATTATTATTATTTTTATTATTACTTTACATGTTTTATCATTTGGTCGGTCTTCCTTTAGGTCTTCTATCGATGCTGCAGAACCACTCCTTTGTGGGCTGTGTCAATCCTCAGTGGAGTCTCATCCAGCATCAAACCAAACTCTACCTGCTCAATACCACAAAACTCAGGTAAGGACCACGAGGAGAACTATCTGACATACGGACAATGTTCATTCGATTTGACTTTTAGTCAGAGTAGCTAGTGAACTAATTTCTATGTTTGGCATTTTCAGCCAGGAGCTTTTCTACCAAATACTTATCTATGATTTTGGGAACTTTGGCGTCTTGAGGTTATCTGTAAGTACCTAATGCCCAGTATTAAAGCCTTATATTAAGAAAACACAATGCATTAGATGTGTCTGTTGGCCTCTCCCGATCTGACTGTGGCTTCTTGTGGCAGGAGGCCGCGTCGCTGTATGACCTGGCTATGCTGGCCCTGGACTCTGTAGAGAGTGGCTGGTCAGAGGAGGATGGGCCAAAGGAGGGTCTGGCCAAATACATCGTGGACTTCCTGATGAAAAAATCTGATATGTTAGAGGACTACTTCTCCATGGAGGTAGACCAGGTGAGTTCACACTTAATGAAACAACATGTTTTTCGTTTTTTAGTTTTTCTTTGTCGTGACAAAATATGAAATCGTAAATCTACTGTATGTCATTGTAAAACTGTTATTTGACTGCGGCGGTGGTGCCTAGGAAGGAAATCTAACAGGGCTTCCGTTACTACTGGACAATTACAGACCTGTCATGGAGGGTCTGCCTATGTTCATCCTGCGCTTGGCCACAGAGGTACAGAACATTCCTATCAACTATACCAGAGACTGTCCGTAGAGTTATGCCTTCACCTCTATATGTGACGTGTTGTGACGGCGTAGGTGAACTGGGACGATGAGAAGGAGTGCTTTCGGGATTTCAGCCGGGAATGCAGTCAATTCTACTCCATCAGGAAGCAGTACGTTCTGGAGGCAGACCCCGGGGAACCTCAGCAGGTTTGTGGCCTATATGCAGCAGCTGTGTCTAGACTGGTTCTAGTGCCAGTCCCAGTCCCAAATCACAGCGTAACGCCAGTGTCTTAGCTCTGTGTGAGCAGTGCAAAACAATGGATTTCTGAAAGCAGCATGCAAAAGTTAAGACTCAATTTATTGCACCAAAGGATAGTTATCAATTTTATTTTTGTGTCCGCTTCTATTTTACTTATAAATATGTATTTTTTTAAAGCCATGTAGTGGTGGTTAGTTCGCAAGTAAGCTTAATGTGGTCCTGTTATTCCATTGAATATGATAGAGCAGACGGTTCTTTTTTCAACTGAAACCCTTTAACAAATGTTTCAGGATGCAGAGCTGAACTCCTGGCGATGGAAGGTTGAGCACCTTATCTTCAAGGCATTTCGAAACCTCTTCAGCCCCCCTAAGCATTTCAGTGAAGATGGCAGTGTACTTCAGATTGCCAACTTACCTGACCTCTACAAGGTGTTTGAGAGATGTTAATATCACTAAAAAAGTGGAGACAAAGGCTGCTATGCTATATATATATATTTTTTTTTATATTTTTAACAAAAGGTATGTATGTACAATATGTTCAATGTAAATAAAAATAATGTTTACATTTGTGATTTATCAGTCTGATTACTTTCTACAGGATGATTCAGTGTGAACATGCTTTAATAATAAAACAAAGCCCCGAGACATCTGATATCGTTTATTCATATACACTTGCTGGTTGTCCCGGTGACCATCATGGCGGTCATGAGACTAAAACAGTGTTGGGAAACATTTACGTGGTAAATAGAACTTTCTTTTGTTGTAATTTTTTATTACTATTGAGTAACACTATCCCGTAGCACTGAGCAATGTTCCAGATTGGTAAAACAACTTTGCACACTCCCATTACCTACATTACATATCTCAAGAAAACAATAACATTATAGTTGATGTAGATGATCTGAAAATCCCTTTTCAAAAGCTATTCTTGTATGTGCCAAAAGCTTTGCAAATAAAAACATCCACATACAGTTTTGTCATTTACACATTTATTTCCAAGAAATCTTTAAATATTATCTTTAGAAAAAAAAAAGTCTTAAGGAAACTGCAGCAAACACAATTGGTTCTATATATTTCGAAAATCATGACGGCATCTTTAAATACAATATTCGGTACCAGTTAATGATTACGGTTTGGACTTTGTAGGATGGGGCAAACCCTCCGTCTCCAGGTGTGTGAAGGCACTTCACTGTGAGGGATTGTGGAAAAGTGCAGCGCCAGAGCAGCCGTGAGGGTTTAACAGTTTTAAGCGCCGTTATAGTCATTCATGCAACTTATCAAAAACAAAATAACCAAGCACCCAGGCAAAGTAAGTAAAACCTTGAATAACATGATGTAGTACAAAGCCTTGAAAAATAAAGTCCTAAGTAGTGAAATTTCCTTAATGCATATCCCTTGACAGCTCAATATGGTATACAAGTTTTTAGACGCTACCTGCCAAAGACACTGTCCCACAAAACTGTTAAAACACAATGCTTATTGTTGATAAAAAAAAAAAAACAGTTCTGGTTGGCCAATGCTACGATGTTTCCTGTTCCTGTTAGTGTTTTTGGTTTGCTACACTTTTTAGGTGTTATGCTGGAAGAATCAAAATGTTCTGCAGCAAAACATGGCCGTCTGAGGTGCGAGTTTAAGGGCTTATGTGGCGACACAGCAGCGCCTCACTGCTGAGACAGAAGGGCATTTCGATTTGCCTTCATCTTCTCAAGGCGCTTAACAAGGTGGTTGTTGGTCATTTCCATCTCTTCAATTTTATCCAAGGCTGTACGCAGCTGTAAGGAAGTAAACA
This sequence comes from Aplochiton taeniatus, assembly GCA_017639675.1. NCBI lineage: Eukaryota > Metazoa > Chordata > Actinopteri > Galaxiiformes > Galaxiidae > Aplochiton > Aplochiton taeniatus. Next base: position 3,029,012 of record CM030184.1, read on the forward strand.
GGATCTGGGTCAGCTTATGGTCGCACCCAAAAGGCAATTGTCGCTCAATACAAATGTGAGAAGTTAAAACACTGCACCTCTCTCTGCAGTTTCCTTTTTTCCACTTTTAATTCATCCTCGACTTTTTCGGAGTTATCTGCTGATGCTTTGTACCTGAGCACTTGTCCTTCAAGTCTGCTAACCTGAACACACACACAAACAAGGGTTGTCAATCCAAATCAAGAAGTGAGGAATACAATACATTTTGTGCATGTCAATAAAATATATCCTTTGTAGTGTCACATTCAAATCGAATGACTTACATTTTGTTCCATAGTACCCATTTCTTGTTCTGCTTTTGAGAGCTTGAACTTGTATTCACTGATCTGCCGGTTGGAATCTCCTGTTGAGAAAGAGAGGAAAGAGAGAAAGGCCCTTGAATTTCCCGTTTCATCATGTAAAATGCACACACGCGTTGATATGAAAACCGTTGGCTCAGTGCAGTTAGAACTTACTCTGCATCTCGATGATGTGCAGGTCGGTACCGTTCTCCATTCTCTCCCCATCTACATAAACACTGTCCATCTTTGAGTGCTTCTGCCTCTCCTCCTCCAGCTGCATCTTCAGTTTCCTGATCTGCAACGGATCACACAACATCCATTAAGCCATCACCCCAACCTGGACTCTTAGTTGGCCAAATAAGCTGGGCTAAGACAGGACAAAGGCTGCCATACGGATTTCAATAATCAGCAGTTGATCCGGCCTATCAATGTGGTTTGATTCCGTGTTTCAATAAGCTGGGAACATTATTACTGCACAAATCCTGAAAATACCTCAATTTTATATATGTACACTTAATAGGGAGCTGCCATTATGTGTAGGTCCTACAGAAAGCTGAATGGTATAGGTTAATTGTATGACACATTTAATAGCCGCTTTGACTAGAATGTTGGGTAAACAGCTAAGACCAAGGGGCTTTTCTGTGACGCCCGAAAGACCTTCACCAGAAAACAGAAGAAATAGGGTACCTGGGCTAAGAGTTCATCCTTTTCATCCGCGAGCTTCCGTAGCCTGACATCTTTTGAAGAGGAGGGGGAAAAAAAAAAAAAAAGGTTATCTCGGTATGCTGTTTGACCCCCGTCCCCCACAGACAGAGACCTTCCATTCACTGTGCATCCGCCATGCCTCGCCTCTCTCCACTCACCCAGCGGACCTTCTCCCGCAGAGTCCAGCATGTGGGCGGCCTCCTGGGAGACCACAGTGATCCCTGGGGAGGAGGGCTCGTGGCTGACGTCGCCGTTTGTCGTGCCCTCCGGCAGGATCACCAGGCCGTGTTTCTGTGGGGAGGCACGGGGGAATGAGGCCGACGTGGACAGGTCTCTTGACCGGCTCGAAATGCTTCTTTTGAACAGGCACGTGTAAAAACATAACTTCTCGCTGGTTTCACACGAGCCATTAAGGTAACTGAAGTGCAAACGATGACCAAATACAACAGCAAACGGAAAATAGGAGAACATTTGATAAAACGGTGGGATACAGCTGGACATAGTGCTACCAACCAATGATTTGCTTAGTTACTTTCCGTTTAACATCGCATGCCTCTCTACTTTCTTGGGGCGGGGGTCACTGCACAGCGCCGTGGCGACCTACCTCTCCTGTTTTGGACTTTCCCTTGATGTCCGCCAGCTCCTCCCTGAGCTCATCTCTCTCACTCCTAATGCAATCAAAGTACTCCTTCTGCCTCTCTAGGGCCTGGCCACACGCGGGGAGGGAAGGAAGACGAGAGGGAAGAAAGGAGAGGAGACACGGAGGAGACGTTGGGAAAGACTTTCCACCCACCCACGTGCAAAGACTACAATGGAGGCCCATGCACATTTGTGGAGTGCACAAAAGAGTGCAACGAGGTAAACCTGGGAACACACACACCGCAGCAGGAGCGTGCAACGGACAAAGAAAACCCTTCACGACCACAGGTGAAAACGGGACAAAGTGGACCAGGGAATGGCAACAAAAAAAAAAAATAACGCAGAAAAGGAGGTGAAACTGGAAACACACAACGGCACCAGCATGCAAAGGACAAGGAAAAGCCTTCAGTCCAAAGTACTCTGGGGAACAGGGGACAAAGTGGACCGGGAAATGCCAGCAGGCCGACACAACAAACGTAAGGGACAGAGGGACACTCTGGACACCTTCAAATACATTAGGGTCTTGCGATTTAAAGGTGAGCGAGTTTGCAGCGGTGCAAATCCCCCTTTGCAGACGGCAACACCGCGTCTGACCATTCGCCAGAGTGCACTGTGCACACGCCGTGCATCGTTAGCCATGACATCCATTTTCAAAACCATATTAGTGGGCCACTCAAAATGGCCACTCCACATGCATATCTAGCTGCAGACTCGAAACGAATTTGAACGGATCCTACTACAAGCTATGCTTATCATCTAGTAGGTCTCGGTCATGCAGTGGCATTAGGAGAGGCAACAGACTTGGAGTTTCAAGTTCTCGTTGTGATCTCTGGAGTGCTGATTGGATGAGTGAGCCAACCTTACTTCTAACATCCTAATGCCCAGTCTGTTGCCTTTCGCGGTGAGACCTCCTACCCCAATCTTTTTGTCCTTCCAGTTTACGGTTTCCTGCAGGTCAAACACCTCCATCGTGAGGGTATCTAACTTAGTCTGCATCCGCTGGCTCTCCTGGAGCAACGCAGGACGTAATGGAGGGGAATGGAGGGGTGGAAGAACAGAATGAAACAGGGGACAGGTCAAAAGAGAAGATCCTAAAACACCCAGGCGTCTAGATGGACACACAGACGAGAGACATTAACATGAGACATAATGAAGGTAAACACTCAGAATGGCCGGCAGGAGACAGCGCTGACAGAGACGGCAGAAAAGAAGGTGCCAAGGGACGGTAAGGAAAAGAATAAACATTAAGCAGAAACCCTACAGCGACACTTTCTCTTTTTATCGATTGCATTAAAAGGGTGCTCCAGCACCCAGGAGCGTTTTCATCGGCGCAGGGTGGAGTAAAGGGGCTGTTGTTTAAGTAGCAGTTTTACCTCTATGAGCTCATCTCTTTGGCGGATGCCCTCTTTCAACTCCTCCTGTTTGTGCTGCAGGACCGTGCATGTGTGCTTCTGGCGCTCCAGATCCTGGAACAAGAGAGCGCACACACGTTGAGACCTCGCCAAGGAGGCCATTAGCAGACGCCACACAGCCTTGGGACGTTCGCTTTAATGCTCTACCTTAGACCTCTCTTCCACCTCTCTCTTCATCTCCGCCATCTGCTCCTCCATCTCCTCGATGACGTCTTTCAGCGTGTCCACCTGGTAGATGAGGTTGGCTTTGTCGTTGTCCAGCTGTGCGTTCGACACCATGGCTTTCTTATACTTCTCCTCCACTTCAGAGAGGGATTCCTGACAGGGCACACGCGCAACTCTTAACGGAGGGCATTATTGTCATGACACAGCTAACGTTCACGTTAGCTTATGGATCGGCTATATCCATGTTTAAATGTATGGTATATAGAAGAAAAATAAAGGCTTTGATGTTTAATATGAGGCTTTTCGGCACACAAAAAAAAGTTTATGTGAAACAGTTACAACATTATTTGACAACTTTAACTAGTATTCATAGAAACATACTGTAAAAAAAATAAAATAAAAAAAAGTTGAAAAACCTGGTAGATAACAATATATAACAATAAATAGTTTTCAGTCAGTAAAACAGCAAAACAAAAACAGACAAATTAGCTAATGATACAAGGCAAAGGCTATGATTTAGAACTACTAAGATCAGGAAATTATAACACTCTGTGTTCCAGCTTTATTTAGGCACATCAAGGGACTGTACAGGACATGCCACAGGTAACTGGTGGGTTAGTAGTGTACACTACCACTGTTACACAAAAGCAGCTTTTCCCTCACATCTGTTACTGTCACTCATTCCGGGTGCCTACAGAAGGGAAAGTTGAAGTGAAACTAGAGTGCCTCAAACACCACACAGGTCAAAGACACCCTACAGTGGCTCAGCAGCAGTGGCTAGGGAGCGTCGTTGCACTGCTACAGATGAGCGTTAACTTACAGCCACAACCAGTGAGTGTATTTGAGGGAAAAGTGCAAGGTCATGCAGAGGATGGAGCGCTTTGGACAGAAACGAGGGCTGTGGGGTTACAGAGGTGGAGTGCGCTGGGTTGGGACGTCAAGGGGGGGCTGGTGAGGAGGAGGAGGGGGTGAGGGGTTACAGAGAGGTGGAGTGCGCTGGGTTGGGACGACAAGGGAGGCTGGTGAGGAGGAGGAGGAGGAGGAGGAGGAGGAGGGGGGGGGGGGGTGAGGGGTTAGTGAGGCAGCAATGCTCCCAAAGGACACAAGAAGGCATGCTATGAGCTCAGGCCCCTCTACCTTCAGCTCTTTAAGCCCCTGCATGTACCGCCCCTCTACGTCCTGAATCTGGTCCTTAAGTTCATAGATATCCTGTGGAGCAGATGGAAGGAAGGAACTGGGATGAATAAGAGAAGGGAGGGGGTGGGGGGGATTCGCTGGAGGAGCAGACGTCAGAGCAGCCGTGCTGGCATAGAGAGACCGATCACCTGGCGCGCACACACACACACACACACACACACACACACACACACACTCACACTCACGGGCCCGGACATACAGGGGGGCCAGCTCCACCGAGCTTGTCCCGTCTAGAGTTCCCATGCACACGTGGAAGACACAGGCTACATTAGAGGGATGGAGACACGGATGGCTGTCGTAAAGATGTCAGACAGAGAGCAGTTTAAACACAAAATGGCTTTTTCACCATACAGATGGGACACCAGCGTGGTTAAATGAACGATCATAATAAATACATGTATTAAGGTTTAATGTCTTTAAGTGTCAAAGCTGGATAAAGGCAATGCTACTGATACTGTTGGAGCAATTGTGCTAACTTTTCTGGAGCGTTAATGCAATGTGAATGAGGTGGTTTCCATAGTGTGTGTGTGTGTGTGTGTGTGTGTGTGTGTGTGTGTGTGTGGAGCAACTTAGTTCCCTTCATGAGGGGATGTGAGGTCATATGTGTGTATTTGTGTATATATATATATATGTGTGTGTGTGTGTGTGTGTGTGTGTGTGTGTGTGTGTGTATTTGTGTATATATATATATATATATATATATATATATATATATATATATATGTATATGTGTGTGTGTGTGTGTGTGTGTGTGTGTGTGAGTGTGTGCCTGCCTTACCCTCAGTTCGCTCAGGCTGGTGTCGGCGTCGGCGACGCTGCCGGTGTCCGTGCTGCCCCGGCGGGAGGAGGTGCCCCCCAGGGAGGCCAGGGTGGCGGCGGAGAGGCCGGGCGTGGTGCAGCGCGAGGACGGCTGGGGAGACAGAGGGAAGAGGGAGCGCCGCTCAGCCACGCGACACAGCCCGGGACACCCGAAGAGCGGCCGTCACGTGACACCGCCACCAGACACCGGCGGGAGTCTGGCGATACCGGGTCTACCGCGGACAGGCACGGTGCGGGCCCGGCTCTACTGAACCAGATGGGTCCAATACACTGGTGCTAAGTGGACTAACTTCAAAGAGTAATAGTGAGAACTGTAATAATACTCAACCAATATCAATGTATTAAATAAAGTGAAACGTTGTTTATTTCATAAATTGATATTTTTGGGAATGAGTGTGCAGGTGTCCCTATAACTCTTCGATGTTTACCTTTTAGGAGACCTAGCGACCTAAAGGGATGTGCGTATGACTACTCCTTAGTAGACAGGCTTCCATGCCCGGGGAATAGGAGTGCTAGTGGCCACAGCACACAGCCAACTTACCATGAGCATGATCCGACTCATTCTGGATTTCTTTATTGGATTCAATAGACCAGCTGTCATTTCAATTCTGAAGCCAACACGATGTTATTATTACTGGAGCTTTCGCATTAGTTCAATTGAATGAAACAATAAGTACATGGAAATAACAGAGTTGGCTATGATTGTACTCACCCTGCTGTAGTCTGTGTATTGCTTTTCACATTTGTCATCCAGCTGAAAAAGAAAGCAACAGTGAAAGTTTGGACATGCACTACAACATAAGAAATGCCTAATGCATCCAATGGGTGCAGACTTGCTCTACCTGAAAATAACGGTTAGTCAGCGAAATGTGAGCAGGGCAACGCTGCATGTCCATAGACCCCTCTGTTGTCCACACAGCTCAAACCGCCAAGACGCTGACTTTAGTCCTTTCAAACAACACCCAATCCAGTAATTCATGCCGTTAAAGAACACCGGGTCACATCGGTTCAACGTCCTCATCGTCTTCCAGTTAGGACGCAACTTACAACCCGCCCGCACGAGTGAGAAGGCATTCCAAAACGAAGAGGCCCGCGACCGAGAGGGTGAGTTAGTGGCGGGCAAGTCGCTGGGAATGCCGTGCCGGGCCGAGCCACTTACGGCGTCCAGGTCTGCGATGCTCAGGTCGTCCAGGTCGGACACTATGCTGCCTCGCCGGTTGGAGCGGCTGAAATAGTCCGCCGCCGTCTCGCTGATGTCCGAGAAGTCAGACGACTGTTCGGCACGCGGGAAAGGGTCGGACGGAGGGAGAGAGGGAGAGAGGGGGAGAGGGGGAGAAAGAGGAGTGAAAAGAGACCCCGGCCAGGCGAAGGGGAGAGGCTGGAGAAATGGCAGTGGGATGAGGTGCAGAGAGAGTGGGGTGAAACGGCGGCCCTGATGGGGGATCGTTGGACCCCCCTCAGAGAGGCGCCTCCACCCCCCCGGGTGCTCACCACGCTGTCCCGCCTGCCTCGACTGTAGCGGTCCTGGGACACGGTGCTGACCGAGTCATCGTCTGACGAGTTCTGGGAGGACCACACACACACACACACACACAGTGAGCGTCCTTACCGTCTCACAGTCCACATGCAGTCTCTCTCTCACGCACACACACACACACACTGAGCGTCCTTACCGTCTCACTGTCTACATGCAGTCACACACACACACACACACACACACACACACACACACACACACCCCCCCACCCCCCCCCCCCCATGCCCATTGATAAAACTCACTAGCAGTCTCTCTAAATGGATGATTTAATTCAACCCATAATCCTAACCTTTTGAAGTAATGCACTTCATGCAATTGGGTTCCACTGATCGGATGCAACAACCCTCACTCTGTATTGTCGTCCAGGTTAGCCTGTCAGGGCCATGCGGCTGCTATTGATACAGCCACACACTTCTAGAAACAAGCCACTTGATACGGCCGTGTTCCCTGAGACTAGCCAGGCTCTGTTCTTCGGAGTCTGTCCTTCAGAGAGATAGGGTTGCCTGTTAGCTACGGCCTACAGAGTTAGTTTGAGAGGCGTGCGGGGGAGGCGGACGGAGCTGTGGAGGTTAAGGGGGGGGGGGGGGGGGGCTCACCGCGGGGCTGCTGCGGGTGGAGCTGGCTCCAGAAGAGTACCAGCTGTACTCGGAGGGCTGTGGAGGAAGGCGACAGACAGACAAGACATGGTTTTGGCACGGGGTCAGACGCCCGGGGGGGGGGGGGCCCCCAGCCGGCTCCGACCCCGGTAGTGATGTGGACAACACACGCTCGCAACACTTACAGGCCTGGAGGCGTGCGAGGCCGAGGCTGAGGGCGAGGCTGAGGCCGAGCCATAGAGGCCGGTGTCGTCATATATAGAGGCCTGGGGGCACAAAGGAAAAGGCAGTGTGGAACTCTGCTGAACACCAGGGGGTGACCTCGGCCCTAGTCCCCCCTACTGGAGCTACACAGCAGAGCAGCAGGCCTGGTCATGCATGCACTGCATAACTACCAAATCCCTCTCCGGGTGGACCTGGTATCCAAGTGTGTACTCTAGTGTTTACCATTCTGCATTATAAAAAAACACTACATTGTTTTCAGCGTCCTATCTTATCCGCCGGGGCACATATCCCTGTCCCCCCCATCAAGTGTCCCGGAGCAGCTAGGGGGCTAAATATAACCGACCCCAGAGAGCCAGGGGCCTCCTATCAGATGTATGAGGACTGAAGGGGGCCTGGACTACTTCTGAAGGCGGCCTGGAGGCATGCTGCCCAGCCCCTTGGACACTGACCATGCTGTAGCTGCGGGTCAGCCCTGCGCCAGCGGTGGAGGAGGTGGAGCTGGAGGGCTGTGAGGGGGGGAAGAGAGAGGAGGGGGGGGGGGGCAGTTAGAAGGCAGTGGAGAGTCAGCCACAGGGAAGAGATGTGATCTACTGTGCAAAGGGAAACGGGAGGCCTGTAGCCACGCGGCCCTAACAGTGTTTTCCAGCTGAAAGGGGGAAGTGAGGTGAGGTCTAGGCTGAAACTGACAACTGTTCTGGGATCGATGAGCCATTACCCGTGCCAACAAGGAAGTGCGCACACAGAAACTAGTCTAAAACAATCTATAACACAAACCCTTTGTTGACACATCTCACTTGAAGTGGAGTTAACGGTAGTTGTAAAAAGGTGTTGCAAAGCGAGGACCGCAGGTAGGAGCTCTGCATTAGCCGACATGGCAGAGACCTTTGGTTAAGTGAACAATGGCCTCGGTTGTCTATCGTTTGCATGCTATAAACCGGAGCGCAGATAAGGCTGCGCCTGGTATCACTTCATCTAGCTCTTCTACAACCAATCCGCTGAGGCTGTAAAGGCTACGGCTGCAGAACTGGGGGGGGGGGGGGGGGGGCTGGTCGTTGGGGGAGGGGGGGGACCAACCCGCGGCTGATAGGACGAGGTCGAGAGAGGAGGCGGCGGATTGCTCTTCTTGATGCTGGTGTAGTTCCTTTGATCGTGGTACAGTCCGGTCTGGAAGAGCGGGAACAAAAGGAGGGCCATAAACGGACAGACAGACGCCATGGAAACACTCAGAAATACAACAGGGCTGCTTTGTCAACCAATACCCTTCGCCCAGAGCAGATCGCTAAAAGTAAGCAAAGCGCCCCTTTGAGGTTGGCTCCATGTGGAGCAGTAAGACAGTCACAGAGTAGCCTGTGGTGGTGGGCACACGAAGGGCAGAGCACAGTGACTGACCAGCAGGTCCTTCCTGGAGCTGCTGGAGACGGGGGCCTTCTTATAGCCGTGCAGGTCGTTGTACACAGAACTCTGGTCGGAACAGAGGCGACATCAGTTTGAAGCTTGGAGAGACATGATTCTGATCTGAACACCATAACATAATGCGGAATATGGGTAGGGCATGTATGCATGTTTTCTCGGAAAGCAGAGAAGGAGCCTTTGTGACACTGAAAGTGCAGTCATTTCCAGCCAGATGAAATACATAAGCGGCATATGGCACGTTCATTTATATTTTGTATATATTATTATATTTGAGAGAAATGTTACTTCATGGACTATCAAAGACTTTAAAGATTTCATGGACTCTGCTCAATAGATCTGCTCAAAATGAATGGCTGTCAAAGATGTCAATGTCTGTGGGGTCCCTGAAGAGAAACATGTGAGCAGAAGAGTCCCCAACCAATCCCCACACCAGTACATACAGTGGAGCGGGAGCCCTTCAGGGAGGAGCTCGAAGAGAGGGAGGAGCTAGTGGAGAGGCCATCCAACTGAGGGGGGGGGGGGGGTGAGAGAGAGAGAGACAGAGAGAGAGAGAGAGAGAGAGAGAGAGAGAGAGAACAGGATTCATGGATGTTACGAGTCACATAAAAAGATCAAACGTAACAACAGAGGCTCTGAGAACATGCTGTGAAGATACACTGTATGAGCCTGAAACCACAGCAAACCAATCTATAGCCCCAAGATAGAGGCTCACTAAAAGTGCAAATTATAGACTACAGAGAATGATCAACAGCAAGGCCCGTGATGAACAACTAGCCCTAAATAAGTAATTAATAGTAACCTAATGTCTCTAGCTCTGGCTTGGACCGAATGCCCAATGGTGAATCTAATGTTATGAGTTTATTCTTATCTTTGCCATGGCCTAACATCTAATTCAACCTGCATCTCTCTGCCACCTTGTTAATATTTCCTTTTATTCAATTGTGCCACCAACTAAAGCCATGCTTCGCACCCACAAACAGTCCTAACAGCATGCCCGCCTCGACCACCAGACACAGGTGGCGCTGCACCTGAACCTACCAGCAGGTCTTTCCTCCGAGAGGAGCTGGAGCGGCCTTTGTAAGCGCTGCCCACGTCCCTCAGCGATGAGGTGGTAGACTTCCCATTGGAACAGACCAATCAAAGACACTGTTATTCCACATGAACTGCATCATTCAAATGTCTAATTGGACGAACCATTTTCAAACCAGAACTATGATAGGGTCACACATGGGTGAGGCATTCCGCGTGGGCCTGTACTTCCTAAGAATAGTCAGTTGCACCAAAAATAAAGGAGGGCACCACCTTGTCGACCGACAGTGATGTACACACCCGGTAGCTTCCGCTGCTGCGGACCGACATGACGTCATCGTCCAGCCCCTGTTTGGGCCAATCAGGAGCAACGAGGAGCCACGACCCGGGGAGAGCCATACGGAACAGAGCCAGGAGCAAGAGAGAGTTCCGTTAAAACAGGAAGGAAAGGTGGAAGGGATGACAGAGGGGAAGAGGAAAACGGACAGACGGACAGAGGGATACGGACCCGGCGACGCTGGCTGCTGGCCCTACTACTACTCAAGTGTTTGGCCTTCTCGGCGTCCGCCTGTAGGTGGGAGAAGAACGCTGGTCAATGGGATGGAGGGAGAGCAGAAAGTAAGTATCAGAGAGAAAACGGGATGACCAGTTAGGGTCCAAACCCTTTCCCATGCAACGGCAGTCACGCACAAGACATAGATAGTATTTGGACCACGCATCTCCTCTACAACTAGCACTAGCACAGTCTAGGCAGGCTATAAAAACAGAAGTGATGCAGTTCAAAGTGTTAATCATATGAACTCAAGTTCTCTTCAAAAGAATCTTCGGAAAAGACTTCAGCCTTCAGCGGCACAATTGGCGTCACACGCAACATCTGTTGCCTGAGTCTGTTAACAGCACACAGTGTTGTAAAGATTAGATCCATGCACACACACAAAAAAAGTTTTCCTTATTCAAAGCACTCAAAACGGTTGAAGCTCGATGCAACCCCCCCCCCCCCCCCGAACAAGGCCACAAAGCCCACGACAAACTTTTGCTTTACGGATTAAGGTGTTTCCAAAGCAAACACACGGAACGAACACAGTCCCTCAGTGAGGTAAGCGGCAGTGGGTGAGTCAGCGGCTGGTCCTACTGGTGGTGGACCGCGGCCCAGTCTCACTCAGCAGGCCGGGTTAGCAGAGGCCTGTGCGCTCAGCCCTACCATCCACTGGTGGATCTGCCCCCATTTCCTGCTGCCGGCCGAGTGGTACGAGAGCTGGACACAGAAGAGGAGGGAGTGCCAGGGAAAACACATGGATCACACAGGCAAATGTGACGAGGTTCAGCAGTGACAGGTAAAGAGTCTGGGTGATTTCTAACACGCTCTTAAAACACGCTCGGTAACGTTTTGAGGTAGGACATAGAAACGCTGGAGGTGACCTGTGGACATGCAGCGAGAAGAGAAAACATGACACCCGCGGTTAAATCTCCTGTTTCGCCCAAATGTTGTGAGCCGGAGAACGGGTTCCAGTGGCACGACCACTGCACCGTCAACGTGTTGGTCTTTCCATCCGGTTCGCTTTGCGTACCTCTTTCTGTTGCCGTTCCAGTTCCCTCATTCGGATATCCCTGGCCTCCGCCCGGGCGGCCCGCTTTGCTGCAAGCCTGGCCTCCGCCTGTGGGACCAAAACAAAAACACATTAGAAGTGAATGCCAACTGGCAGGTTGCAAAATCCAACCGCTGAATGTTGCAACACGCTTTAGCGTTGTCATCTTCTGCAGGAGAGTGGTGGACTCTCCAGTGGTTCCATATGGCTGTTTGCTATAATGGAGAGCATACGATTGGGTTAAACAAGGCAGCCAAACAGCGAAAGCAGTAATCAATTCAGAATGTGCGCATTATGGCTTCTCTAATGAGGCCTCAGGTCTGTGCCTGTCTAATGGACAGCCTGTTGGTGGAACGCTTTCTTCTTTTGCGGGGTTTCGCTTATATACTGGCAACAGCTATCGAATAGACGCCATGATACTGATTGTCTCCCCACATGTAGTATTTTGTCAAAACTAGCAAAACTACGCAAAAATGAAACAGGGGCATGCTGTACTCATGACCTCACTTCAGGCAACTAAGGCTAGGCAACTGAAATGACGAAAATTCTGAAATATTAAATGTTGGCCTAACCCAAGCTTTGGCTCCAAAGTGGACAGAAACAGTCAGATCATGAATAGTTGCAGAGTTAATGTTGACAGGCCCCTCCGCAGAAGGGGCTAATTTAAGATCGCTACACCTTCTCCAAATCCAAACACACCACTAAGGAGGTCTGCGCCTGACAACACACACACACACACACAAGCACACACACACACACAGACACACACACACAATATCTCCTCCTCGCTCCTTTCTTCACATAAAACCATGCTCGTTCCAGCCCTTCCAGAAACAATGGGATAGTTGTACATCTCGCTTAAAAAACACAACACTGCCCTTTATCAATCTTTGAGGAAACAAATATGTGTCTTATAAGCAGTGGACGGTATCTATAAGCAGACAAACATGGTGAACATTCCGGCATTGTGCTTATCAGCACTGCCAGAATGGAAGGCCTACGGGTCTAAGCTGTTCCGGATGAAATACAGCCGTGAGGAAAACACAAGCCTGTCTTGTGCAAACATGTCATAGGGGGTATTTTCTTAATTGAATGTCTCTTGGGTTTTCAGACTCCTAATCTCGTATAGGCCTGCATCTGGCTGAAGTTGTCAGCAGGCATCTTAAGGCCTGTCACTGTCACTAAGGGTCACTTGGCTGACTAAAGTATGGTCATTCAATTGGCCTCCAAATGGTGTTATCATATAGCAGTGTGTGTGTGTGTGTGTGTGTGTGTGTGTGTGTGTGTGTGTGTGGGCGTGGGAGTGGGTGTGGGAGAGGGAGAGGGAGAGGGAGAGGGAGGGAGAGGGAGAGAGAGGGGTGGTTGGCCCCTGTGCTCTGCACCTGTTGAGCTGTCTGACAGTCTGACCTGCTCTGCACAGCAGCACAGCTGAGCTCTGTGTCTCTGTCCTATCTATAGCCCTGCTTCCCCAGCACCAGCCCTCTAGCACCCACATCATGGGACTGCATGGGTAATCTGAGCAGCAGAAGAACTGCCTCATCATACACACCTCACACTCTATAATTGTATAATTGTTAGTGGAACTCCAGTGCTCAACTACACAGACAGTGGATCGACCAAGTGCTCTCTGATATCTGATGCTGGTTAGCAGGCCATCTCTCAAGGTTTATTCAGACAGATCCACCAGTAGAAGCCCAATTCAGATCGCTCCAGTCATCATAATTATCATGAAAGGTGTGTGCTAGAATTCAGAATTTACCTTAGCTTGACAACCTAGCACATTTCAGTGTCATAATATACTGCAGATTACTACAAAGGCTCTTATGGAGTGTCCAAAAACAACACTGATCATTGAAATGAAATACCTAGCCCTCTCATTCACATGAAGCCCTCTCAGCAATACAAGGTATCCTGCCGTTACTATACTACTGCCCTAGTCAACCTAAGCATTTACAGACACACAGAGAAAAGATGTGAACCCATGTTTCAAATGCTGCCCGTCTAAGTAAGTAGAAGACATACAGTACCAGTGAAAAGTCCCATTCAAATGAATGGGAAAGTGTGTCTAAGCTTTTGACTGGTACTGTAAGTGGTCGCTCGTGTTAGCCTTAGTGTTGGACTGTGACACAATGTGTCCAGCTAGGGTCCTACAATTAGCAGCGTTCACCGAAACAAAGCTATTTCAACTTCGAAGGTTGAGGACATTGGAATCGACATCTGAAAAAAATACATCTCTGCCAGGAAAATAAATAAACCTAATTCAAGACATCCAAAACCTTAATTCAATTTTTTTCATCAAAATAAGTAGCCCATTAGTAGCCTTTACACATAGTATGTATCCAATTAATTTTCTAACAGCAGTTAAGCAAGACAAAATTAAAACTTACATTATTTAAGTCAACTGTTGTAAAGAATGGGGATATACTCATTTGAAAAGCCAGTAACTAGCATGCCATGAAGCCAGTATGGACTGCGAACTGATGACTCACTTCAACATACTGTTCAATGTGCATTGATCAAAGTCTGAAACCTCATTAAATATGGCCATCATTTCCCTTAGTGTAAACGATAATCTCTCCATTTGCCCTGAATGAGAAGTGATCGTATAATACTGGGCTGATTACAGATTTACAAGCAAGCAGCTGGTATTTCAAGTAACTGACTGCCCAGTAACGCAAGTGTCCTCCAAACTGGGCTGGCGATAGTGCAGGCTCGAATGTACAGTCCCTCTCAGAATTCAAACTTGCCAAGCACAGACAGGGAGGAAGCATCCTGCCTTTCCTAGTCACATGCCATGAGGCTGCCTTGTTTTGGTGGGTAGGGACGCGTGGCAGTTAGTTGGTTCTCCTAATGGTTCCATTCCACAATGACTGTGCCGCCAATGGGCAAGTCTCGATTGCTTGAGAAAGACAGTGATTCATCCAGGACCTGGCTGGGTGGGTCAGATGACTCATGTTTCTATTCAGGCCAGCCAGTGTGGCTATAAAGGGAGCAAAAAGAACTTTGTGCACCAGCACGATGGATCAGAGCTCCCACAGAGACCAGACAAAATACCTCACTGGGATTAATTTATCAATCACAGCCACTGCTAGAACTGACTCTGCTAATACGAAAACTAAAGCCAGACATTTTGAGCTGGTCAACAACCGCTGTGTTTTCCCTGTGAGGTACTAACCCCACCCCACCCTGAGCCCCACCCCCTTCTCAAAATGAGAGGTCAACCAGACATCTTTTTTCCATTAGCTGTATTTGCTACAAATAGGCCTGACCAAGCGGTATATGATTCATGCAATGCTTCCGTAAAGGAGTGGCTGACTTGGAGTAGAAGAAAAAGTAATAATCCCAGGGCAAGTCATTACAGGCTTTTTTTCCTAAACAAAATCTCTGGAAGTCAACCCCTCTGCAGTTCAAACCAGCTGTCTAAACCAGGCAGAGCTGGGGCATGGTGGAACCTGAATAACCACATAACGAGCCTATCACAGACAAAGTCGAGCTATGTGTTAACATGTGTGAGTATATGCCTCAGAGGCCTATTTACCGCACTCACCTTATGCGGTATTCAAGGAAAGACCCAATCATCAAATCCAAATAGTTAGCCGATGTGACAGGGTCCAACTGGCCCAGATGAATAAATACCGAAGAACAACCTGTAATGGAAATACAACTCACCTCTCGGGCAATGCTACTTAGGGCCTCGTCCTCAGCTGAAAATCGATCCTTGATAGGGGCACGCTTTCTCCCAGAACCTGGTGTCCCCATGTTGGCTGTGCAACTGCAGCTCTACCAAGATGTTTAAATCCCGATACAAACGAAGAGCAGGCGAAACCCTTCAAAACAAACAGAAATAAAATAGATGTATTTAAAAGATATATTAAATTCTCACATTATCTGAATTACTCAATGGTTAAGGACATTCCCCCATCTAAGAAATCAATAAACAAAATGAGTTCAGGCATGTTGCTCTGATTCCTGCAAATAGACCATATACCATGGTCACAGATGTTTGGCTTCTAGAGCGCAGGATAAACACTTGTGACTTGACATAGACCAGCCGCTGAACTTGACACTCTCCACACCCTTACTAAATACAAAGAATAGTTTAAAACAAAAATCTAAAGGCACCATTCCCTTCAAAGCCTCGATTAACACACGATATTTGTTTTTATCCCCAAACCGTCACAAATAGGTATTCAAGCACTTTTTGTGTACCACATCATGCAGAGCAAAATGTTCAACAGGTCAGCCGAACCCATTGGCAGATGGCTCAAGTCAACGGTAAGAAAAAGGGATGACAAAGCCCAATTTCAGCCAGGGTACGGCCGCTAGCAAACTGTCTAGCTTTAGCACTGAGTGATGGATGATGACTAAGGTCAGAAAAACGCCCAGCTAGTCAGAGAACCAGTTTCAAATCAACAATGCAACCACTGGGTCGCTAGAAACACAAACGTTAGCCAGTATTAGCGAACGTTAGCCTACGATGCAAACTGTCTGTATCTAAATGGAAGAAACGTAGATAATATTTAGCTACACAATTAAACCGAACGAAGAAACTTTTGAGTGAAACCAAGTATATTTGTTAACATTAGCCACCCAAATAACGTTAAGTGACCTGTGATAAATGAGGTAGCGTAAAGATAGCTTGGCAACTATTTAACGTTAGCTAATGTATTCTGTTAACATAACGTTATGACTTAGTTACCTTACTAACTCTAGCAAGCCTTGGACATGATTTGATCATGCAAATAAAGCTGGGGTAAATGGAATTTGTTCCGTAGAAAGTAGAAATACTTCCCTTTGATACGGCTATTTTCTAACTTTAGACTGGTCCGTTAGCTAACGTTAGCGGCCATGTTAATTAATGATAGCCAGTACAGTCATATCGTTAGCAAATGTTAGCAAGCTAATATAATTAACAAGCTAGTTTGATTCACGCTATATCGAATCGGCGAGGCTCTTACCCTTCTGTATTAACTAAAGTAGAGAAACTGTAAAATCCCAAATGTCCTTTGCAATGCAATCACCAACAAATGATGGAAAGAGAAGTCCAAGTATGAGAACAGTTAACATTAGCTTGCTAGCAGCTTGCTAGCTAAGCTAAGTAACGTTAAGTTGCTTTATCAGAATCTAAACGCGTGAGCGTTAACGCTAGTTTGCCCAGAGTGTGGCACACCAGGTCAAACTGACACTGCTCCTTACAGTTAAGCACTTGTTAGAAGGCCATCCGAATCCTGGTCTAAATGACACTATTTGCCTCCAACTGACAGCTGTCATTAGTACTGCTGGTTTCTTGCTTGACCCTCTCCACTGCCCTCCCTGCCTACTTTCCAGAGAGGAGAATTGTATTCAGAGTCCCCGGATGTTCGGAAATATGGGTGTGATTTTCCTGGTTGTTTGTATTTCTCCACAAAAAAAGAGCCATTTAAGAGAGCTTGGGCTAGTCTTTTATGAGTTTAATGAATATAATGCAATTACACAATAATTACTTAGTCAACCGTTATTAATACTTACTTCAAATATATAGTTCTTCAAAACAATTAATGAACTGTGATTTCATTGACTATGACAAGAAAAATATAGTAGTACGCAGTACTATATTGTAATTACGATTCATTTGTTCAAAAACCATTTATTTCATGTCACCAGAATATTTTTTACATGTTATAGTGTCCACTTGGTGGCAGTGTTGTATATATGTTGACAGTGTAAAGTCTGCACGAAGTCAACACCTTATATTATACAGCTAATGGTCAACACCAGATTCTGTTCCTTTTAGCTGAATAGAAATCTGACATTTATACATCTATGAGGAGGTATTAATCTAGTCATTTTTCTGTGTAGTTCACTTTTATAAAATAGTATCTTTGTCAACTCTAATACTTAGAATGAAAATCATGTTGTCAACCTTAGTCAGGGAACACACACCCACACCAGCACCAGCACTCTAATACTTAGAATGAAAATCATGTTGTCAACCTTAGTCAGGGAACACACACACACACCAGCATGTTGTATATTCACACAGAAACACACACACACACACTCACACACACACACACACACACACACACACACACACACACACACACACACACACACACACACACACACACACACACTAATATTCACACAGAAGCATCTCAGTTTAAGAGGCATTAAATCCAATCTCTAGTACTTTTTCAAATCCCTAATGACTGTTTTCTTACCGATTTGCTTTCCTTGTGCCGCCATGCAGACTACAATGACGAGACACACCTTTAGCGGTCATACAATGTCTGGAACTACAGCAGCTAGTGAACTTTCCATTGAGTCATAACTCTGGGTGCAATTATGTCTTTACTGGCATTATTAGGATCACTTCTACGCATGCAAATATGGTTTATAATTTGAGATCATGTAATGCAGTGTAATTAATGGTAACATCATTCATGATGACGTTTACAAGTTTGTGTTCACCACCAACCTGCTTGAGGTTCCAAAAGGCATATGTCATTTTAAAGGATGGTTGTTGGGTTTCTTGTTGCTTGAATACAATATGTTTCACCAAGTAAAACTAATGCTCGAGTTCATGTTTGGGTTTTCAGAAGATGGAGGTCAGAATCTATGGAGAAAAGGTGTGAGCCAACGTGCCAACCAGTACAGGCTGTATCATGGTGGAAGTTTATAAGACCAAACCAAGGCCTTCATGCAGGCAGACGGTGCTCTCCAGTTTTATGGCCCCATGGGATCCATAAACACCCAAACGCTGTGATTGTTTTACTGGGATGGGCAGAGGGAACTGGGAGTCCTCTGCTTTCACTGTTTCCTTACACTTTTCCTTCATTCTTTGCTGTGCAATGTGCAGTTTTCTTGCATACGTTTGTGTGTCTTTGTGTGAGTGAGTGAGTGAGTGAGTGAGTGAGTGAGTGAGTGAGTGAGTGAGTGAGTGAGTGAGTGAGTGAGTGAGTGAGTGTATGTATGTGCATGCACATGTGCTTGTATTTATGAGTGTTCGTTTGATTTAATACTTGGGGTTCCTCTGACAGAGATCCATGCATGTCTTCTCCTGCTGTGCAAGCAGCACAGACTGAGCAGTAAACTGGTCTGTCTTTAATTAAACCCATTTTGGGTGCATCAGCTAAGGACTGGGAACTAAGAGCCCCGCAGCGTAAATACCCTGTGGCGAGCAATGCAGCCCTCTGCCCTCATCTCCTCTATGGCCCTTGGAAGAATCCCACGGAGAGCCTTCTGTAATAGGAAAATATGTCTCATTGATGACCCTTTGTGGACTTGCAGGCACACAGCCGACAAAGTGGACGCAGCAGGGGGTGGAGTTAGTTTCCTCGGAGTTACACTAACGGAGTAAGTGTATAGTGACCGATTGGGGTGGGGTGTTGATGCATTACAGAAGCCCATGAAGAAGAATTTAGAGATCTATATAAAAATATGATTTGTTTAATTCAATTCTGATATTCATTGAAGAAATGATATCTTGCTCTTACAATCATTTGAAAAATGTACCTTAAATACTGCATCGCTCTGTTTTATACTTTAAGTTGTTTTAAAAAAGATTGCCCTTTGTTTTGTTTTTTTGCCCCCTTAGAATTGATAACTTTTTGGAATGGCAAAAGTGACAACGGTTATGAAGATCATCCATATAGTGTGATTGCAAATCACATAATCCTTTATAATCATCCTTACTTGGAACATTGCAACAACAAGATCAATATCCACGTAAACATTTTGAAATGAATAAGCAGCAGAGTCAATATGTTTGAAAGAGATTAGAGTATATTGTCCTTTTGCTTGTTGTTTCATGTAATGTACCATCCGTACCTGTGGGGCCAAGCCCAGTCGGATTGATTGACGTCAGAAGGACTGTTCTACAAAGCAATAGTGTTTTGAGGTCCAGAAAGCTATCGAAGTAAATAGGCAATTTCCTAAATTATAGAATCGGTGTGAGAGGTATTATGTTAATCAACGTTTTGTGGGAGGAGGTTTAACAACTGAGAATCTCGAAGGTAATTTTCTCCTCTACCTTTTAAAGACACATAAAAGCAAAATGCATCATACCAACCCACATTGCGTACACAGCATCTAAAAGGAATAGAAACATGAGTAAATGTAATGTAACAGTACTTTTCAGTGCTCGCTCAGGAAAGATTTCAGAAGCTTTCTTTTCAAAGTTTCCTTTGATGGTTTTTTGATGGGAGTGCCCTTTGAATGGCACTGAAGCGTCTCCTGGGTGGCTTGATTTCTCACACAAGGTTACGGTTGATTTTGCCATCCTATCCTGGGAGAGGAGATGGATTAGGGAGGCCTGCCTAGATGGTAAAACAGGAACCAATGTTGTGCAAAGCTGGCAGCAAGCTAGATACACGTCTGGATAGTTTTTTTGGTAGGCCAACTACAACAATGACTGCCTTGGAGAAGCAGAGGTGACAACCCTGCTGCTGTGGCGAGAGTTGAAAGGGAGGGGTATTGAAAAGAATGTGGTAGACTTAGCAGAGGCTTGTAAACAGTGATACTTTTGCTCTGTGTCTTTGTCTTAGAATACCCATTGCATTTCAAGTAATTTGTTGACAGATTATCTTTATTGGTGTATCTTCATTCAAATTGATTATGAACTGATATCATTGCAAACACCCACAATACAACATGTAAAGGTTAAATACCAAAAATAAAATTGCATAGAACATAACAAATGGGATTGTCATGAAGAGGAATGGCCTTTGTATATTTTTGTGTCTAGATCTGTTTGTGGTGTGGGCAAAGTTTAGAGAGTTTACTATTGACAGAGCAGGTCTATAATACCTTATTTGGCAGCATTTAGCATCATCTTGTAACTTGGAGGACTGCACCCATAAAGATAGCTGGTTTACTCAGTCAGGAGGCCTTGTGGCAGAACCGGTTATTTTGTTTGTTTATGAACATATGGTGAGGGTCTGCTATAAAAAGCCACTTCAAACTGTAAAGTTTGCTCCACAACAGACACCTAGTCAACTCTTCTCTACTTCCTTATTTTAGACCATGTTTGTCTTTGTGTGTTTAAGGCAGCTTGTTTAGGGACATCTGGCCAAAAGAACCTGCCCACTCAAGCCAGGAGGAGTGCCACTGTGTACAAATTGTTAATGCGATTAATATAATGAAACTTTAGGCCAAGAGGTGACGAGTATCCTAGTAACTTACAACGCTGTATATGTTTTTATCAGGAGCGTACTTTGAACTACCATAGCTATAGAAATGCTGATTGCATTTTCTAACATTGTGATTACATTGATGTCACTATTGTAGTTGTTCTTTCAAGTTAAAAGTGCCTTACGCAATAAACCATGTAACACATATCACATGATATTAGAAATGTTCGTGCATCTAAGCTTCTCCTCATTAAACTACTCGCAAACTTTCTCTGCGGGGGACTACTCAGCTACTTGGCGATGAGGAAGTGGAAAAGCACACAAGGAATGTGGAGTTTAGCATGAGTCAGGTGACCACTCTTCAAAGTGCTCTTCCCTTTTTCTTAAATAAAGGCTCTCGTCCTTTTTCCTGCCATTGCCATCTCTGCTGCATTGCTTCTTGTCCATAGCACGTACAGGCATCAGAAGTACTGTTCCGTCGAACATGAGCTATAAATAAAAGAAACCATGGTAACAAACTTAGAGTTACAGTTTAGACACAGTTCAATGCAGGAAACGTTGCAGATTGCAAAGTATGATCTAGTTTGATCAAACAAATGTTTTTCTTTTACAATTGCATAGCTGTGAAAGTGGGTGTGCTGTTCCACTGGTGGCAAAAGCAAGCATGTCTCTAACAGTTGGTTGGCAGTTTTTCCATAGCACAATTAACCCACTCTTAATAAGAGGTCAGTGAGTGACCCCTGTTTCATTCCCCTGATATATACATCACAACTGCTCTTCTGTACCTTTGTAACGACCATTACCATATCTTATGACAATCGCATATGCATAAAATGTTACTGTGGTGCAATGACACCTAGGCAATAAGTTTCACTCTTGAAAAGCCCCTTACAATGCTGCAGACCTAAGGTGAATACATTAGCCCAAAGGCTAAAATAGGATAGATTACTTTCTCGTGTTCCTGATTGAGTTACTTCTATAAATACATCCGGTTTCCTAGTTGACCAATCCACTTGAGTAGATGATAACTGTTACAGCCAGTCTCTAACTAAGAATGTCATATATCGTGGCAAATATTGAGGGCTTGTCACTGATTTGGCGGGTGAGGTGAGTAAAGGGTGAACTCACGGAGGATTCTGAAGAGATGAGGCCAACCACTGTGAGGCTAGCGTGACATGAAGCCAAAGCTTAAACACTTCTGGAATATCTGACCGAGAATTCCTTTTTAGGGTGTTCAAGAAAAATGTACAACAGTTTTAGATCTACACTACTAAACTACTACTACTGCTCCTCCTCCTCCTCCTCCTCCTCCTCCTCCTCCTCCTCCTCATCCTACTGCTACTACAACTACTACTACTACTACTACTACTACTACTACTAGTAGTACTCATTCTAAAGCTTATTGTATTTATCCATTTAACTTATTCTATTTCTTATTATAACTACTCATTATTCTAATAACGAATGCTCATTCCCTTGAAGTCATCGTTTTAAATGTCTCCGACAACCTTCCTTAACTGCAGGACAGGACTGCTGGTAAACACAGAAAGTACAAAGCCCCTAACTCCCTCTTCACTGTGTGTGAAACACTGTTATGACAACACACAATGAAGCCCTGCAACAGACTGTGTCTGTTTAGAGGATTTCCGCAGAGTTATGCTCAGGTAATACCCCCGTGTGAGGCAGGGCTTAGACAATTCTGTCTTATCTGAGTCCAAAATGGCGCCACTCGTAAGTACGATAAACTATGGTGACAAACTCACTGTTACTCATATTGACTTCTATTCTAATCTTAAATGAGTAAAATTCGATTTTTTTGGTTCATCCAGACTGAATTTGACCTCTGGCCTACCACAAGCAAGCTTAACACTAGATTGGTCCACAGGTAGATTGGCCAATCGAACACATCCATCCTATGTGCCGGAATGTCTGCCCAAAACAAGGATGAGCTGATGCATTTTCGGTCTTCAGCGGCCATTTTGAAAACGGTGGTAGGATGGAATGAAACCTTCCTACTTCCACCTTTCTATAGTCTAATGGTGTGAGGATGCATTTCCTGTCTGCTGTCTCCGACACTGTCTTTCCCACTGACAAAGAGAACATGATGTGGAGTCTTTCTCCGCAGGGGCCAAGAATTCAGCCAAGATAGGACCCCCCCCCCCCCCCACACACACACACACACACACACACACCCCTGGATATCACAGTAGGGCTAATTCCAAAGGAATGTCTGGCCACAAATCTCAAATATATGTAAACATTCTAATCTGTTGACAGCGTGCCTCTTTCCTTTTGAAGCTCTAAGGTCAGCTGAGCCGCTGTCCTTAGGGTCATGACACAGTGTACCTGGTTTGCCCGTGATACAGTGCAGGAGAGGATCTCCAGACAGCGTAAAAGAGCAGCTTTAGATTAGCCCCTCTCCTGGACCAACTGTCAAGACCAATCTGCTTGGGGAGCCCAGGACCGGTCATCTGGCCTCCAGATCTATGAGAACCGAAGGATCAAAGCTGACCCTTCCTCTCTCTGTGTCTCTCTCTCTCTCTCTCTCCCTCTCTCTCTCTCTCTCTGTCTCTTTGTCCCTCTCAATCTCTCTCTCTCTGTCTCTCTCTCTCTCTGTATCTCTCTCTCTCTGTCTCTATCTCTCTCTCTCTGTCTCTCTCTCTCTCTCTCCCTTTTTCTCTCTGTATATCAATCTGTGTTTCTTTCTCTGTGCTCTTGCTAGCTCGCTCCTTCATTTGATCCACCTTATTCTGCCCCTCCCTTAACTTTTTTGAGGGATCTCAAATGACCAAGGGACCAGACACAAACCCCGTTTTACTAGGTGCCAGAGGGGTTGGAGGCCATGGTGTTCGAAATGCTGAGGTGAGGGATGCATAGCCATTGATCCGACTTCTCCACACGGAGTGCTGATCAATGGAATCGATCTTTGAAAGAGTGGCACCAGTGTACGGGTGTTGAATCGAACACAATGAGTGGGGACGTCGACAGGTTTTTACACAGCCTGACAGGAGGCTCAAGGGTGTACCATCTTATTTGCTCAGCGATTATGTCCCTGACTAAGTGGCGCCATGGTTTCGACTCACCCTATAATCAGAGCTAGTGCCGTGCCACATGGTGCTAAGATCCTACTACCAATGATGGACCATTGAGTGATTGCTGTCACTGATCGATATCATACTTTCATAAAACCAACATAAATATTTTACCATTGTAAATAATCCTCACCAACATATTTAAAGAGTTAAAAACAATTCTGTATAATGAAAGATAACTTAAATGTTTAACGAGTAAAAGTATTAAGCCATTATATAGAGTGCTTCTTCTCATGCTGGGCTAATACTAATGTACTGCTTTGCCCACGCCCTTAGAGGAATTATACCTGGTAATAGCATAGTGTCGGCAGGTGGAATTATTTATGGCCTGTCCACACACGGACAGTTACCCTACTGATGTCATATAATGCTTGGCCTATGTGTAGGTGTGTAGAGCTACATTACAGCTGTCCTTTAACCTTTCATGGCTTTCTATAAGTTTTGCAAACTATTTAACCATGTAAAATATGTTTGAAATAAATGGATTAGTCAACAGCATGCCTTGATTATAGGTTTGAGAAACCCTGTCTACACTGTTGTCTTTGTTTTGGGTGTGTCGGGTTTGAACAGCTGCCTTTGACGGCATTGTGTTTTCTTGGTGGAGGGACCTGATACCACACTGACAATCAATCTGTTCTCTCACTGACCTTTGACCCCCAGATCCCCGCCGACACACGGCCCGAGGTCACCGACTGGATGTTCCAGTGAAGCTGGATAATATTACGTTCTTTGCTCCAGTATCTGGTATATGCTTTCAAACCACGTTTGAACATAAAGAAAGTTGATGTTAAAGACAAATAAAAAAAATAGGCACGTATTCCATGCCTACTGGATCAGCAGGAAAAAATACACGTACTTTTGAGTCCTCTTCCTACGAGCTGGGACCTGTCCTAGACTTGGAAAGGGAGCTAACCACTAACAGTACCTTGGAGACAAAGTAAACAAACCAAACAGCCTCTGACCCCAAGGAAATGCCTCAGTGTCCCCCATAACAAGCCTGGTTCTCCCTAGCTAAATAACATTTAATTGGGTATTCCCTCTTGTTTTTAAAACAAAGGTGTGCATTTTGATTCTGGATCCGTGCCTTTCTCCAACAGATGGGATGAAACACCAAGCACAGCTTTAGTAGCACACACTTTGCTGTAAATTGTTTTAGAAAAATACATTTTTACAATAGACTGAGCAGTTATTGAAATGAGCGCATAATAGTTTCCATAAAATAAAACACCTCCCATTATTCCTGTTACAGAATCGGAGTGTGAGGAGTCCTATCTCACTGTCCAGTTTCCTGACCGTAAAAAGTGTCCTATTGAGCTCCTATTGCTTTGTTGGTGGCGCTCCTCATTAACCGAACCAGGTGGACTGAAAGGAGAGACGGGGGAGACTTAGCCTGGAGTGTAAGATGTTTTATAGATGGAAGGATAGAGTCCATTAGGCTAGGGCTGAGGGGCCAGCGGCTTTCAAGTGGTCATTGTGACCACGGTCCCGATGGGTTTACGGCGTCTCGTGGAGGGAAAGCAGTCAGACGTGAAAGGCCATAATGAAGTGGTGTGGATGTGTGAGGAAGCGAGATAACCAGGACACCGACAACCTAAGATTGCGGTGAATTGAGAAAAGTCATCAAAAAATAAATAATCAATGGTATTTTTATGAACATATCTGGCAGTAGTGAGATAGGATGCTCGCCTTAACTTTCGTCCAGGGTGTTTTTTTGGGTTGGTCGGGGCTGGGATGTTGAGGGGGCCATATGTGGGGAGGGGAAAGGGAGGGAGGAAGAGGGGGATTGGGAAGGGTGGCTGCTGGGGTCCCACGTCTTCCTGTCACTCTGATCTTATCAGGGGAGCTGACCAACAGGAGGACCAGCTGTCACTCTTGCAGCGCTTTTGATGTCCTCCCATCTCACATGAATCAGGAAGTGTCCCTCCCCCAATGAAATACATGGCTTCCCCCTGGGAGCTGAGGGGTTTTGCACTGGAGGCCTCCGGGCTAAACAGAACCTTAGGTAGTAAAGTAAGTACAAAGTCTAAATACATAGTACATAGTACAGTAAATACAAAGTATAAATACATAGTACACAGAAAAGTAAATACATATTAAAGTAAATACAAAGCATAGACACACATCTATTTCTCTTCTCTCACGCCACTCTCACTATTTCTCACTCTCTCGCTCTCTTTGTCTCAAATTAAGGGGGTTGTTTGAAAATAACAATTCCCCAAAAGAGTTGCAGTGAACTACAGGGAGACGCATGAGTAATTATTTCCCCCTTCCTAAGCATAACACATTTTAATTGGAAATATTCTTGAGCTCGGTTGATAGCTTGCTGTATAATTGAAGAGCTATTATTTTACGTCAACGTAACCAGATTCACAGCAATAATAACACGAGACGCAGCTTTGCACCTGCTGGCCAGTCTCACTGTACCCCGTACCACATAAAACCACAGTGCTGGCGTCAAGGATATCGAACTTGCGCCTTTTGAGTTTAGAGGGATTACTGTCTCGTACGGCTGTCTAATCCTTTTCACAGTGATCTGTTGTGGGTTAAGTACACCGTAAGTACACCATCTGCAAGTGGCCATTTTCATAATACACAGGATATGGTGTTATAATACCCATTATGCCTTAAATCCACACTGAGCACTCTAAAAACCAATATCTAGAAAGGATTTGGGTTGAGAGCAAATACGTCGTTGGGGTTTTGAAGTGGGCACCTTCCATCCCAGATGTTTTGTTAATTTGAGCCCACGATACCTCCAGAATGCTTAACGTGAGCACTGACGTCTAAAAGCCACCCCCCTCTATATCCGCTCTCGGCAGGACCAGATAAAAAATATACTAACAAAAACTATTTGTTAAACTGTGTGATATCCCTGCTCTATCCCTGACTCACAGAGTCAGAACCCTGAGCCTCCTCTTCTTAGGCTGTTAAAATGGTGGGTAGACTTCATCTGGGCAGCAGCATCTCCGATATCCATAGTTTTTAGACATTTTGAAGTTACTTCACACTTAAAAAAAAGAATATCGATTTCTTTTATAAATTGTTCTACTTGTTTAGACAAATTTTTTATATTGTTTACTGTAAAAAAAAAACTTGTTTTGCTGCAAACCAATTAGCTTTACCACAGTCCAAAGGTTTGTTGTGCTAAAGAAAGCTTGTATAGGCTCCCACCCCTGCATGCACTCAGCCCCGGACGTACACAATCATGGAGAGTCCCCTCTTACTGTGAGGGTGTGCTCTACCCACAGAGCGAACTTTTGAACCACCTCTTGACCACAGCAGAAAGGGGCTTGCTAGACAATGGTGAGTAAACACTGCGGTGAATGCAGGGATTAGGTATTAAATGACAGGATGTTCTTCCCGAGGAGCAGGTGGCGTGTGAGGCAGGGGCCAGCCGACCCTTTGCAGGAGAGGGTCCTGCCTCTGTCTCCCCACTGTCTTCCCCACTCGCTGTCTTTCACGCTCGTCCCCAATCTCTTCCTCTTTACTTTTCTCCCATTCTTTCCTCGACTCTTTTGTTTTTTCTCTGTCTTCCCATTTGGCTGCTCTCTATCCCTTTTGTTCCTTGGCCTCTCCTTTAAACCGGGGCCTCAGCCAATTGACATTCATGAGGCTGGACATTCCGGTCCTGCCCCATTCACATGTACAGTAAGCAAAGCGACAAAAGCCACCTCACACACAGGGCACTCTTCCAACACCCTTCCCCCATCATCGGTATATAGTGTGAAACACTGAATGAATTACCAAAATAGCAATATCTTTATTTTTAAGGGGCGTTGCAATGAAGTACCCAGCAACGTTGTTTTTTTTCTCTCACATTTGCACACTGCACACTGTGTTTTCTAACCTGAACTTTGGCTGAACTGGGAGGATGTTGGACGTCTGGAATCTTGGATATGTTTTTGACCAGATGTGTGCCAGCCAACAGTGTCACGATGTTAATCTGATCCAGGGTTTTCTGGAGTAACCGATGTCACCAAACTAATCCCCCCATGATTCACCCGGGCTCACTCAGGGAAAGTGTGGCCTCCGCTGGGTTCAGTATGTTCTGGGCACGGGCAGAATTGTCCTCTCATCAGGTTGGTAATGAGTTTCTGAGTTCCTACTTGTCAACGCAGTAAATCCTCATCTTACATCCGAGGCCCTGCAGCTTTTACATCAGAGAAAGATCACTGTGTTCTCTCTTCGATTTCTCTGGCTCTCTGGTTTTGACAAGCTGCTGCCCACTTGTTTTGTATTTATAGACTTGCCAAAGCGACAGTAAATACATATGATTATGCTTGGACAAAAATTGCAGGGACAGTGATATTGTTGACTCTAAAACGACCTAAAACTGGATTAGACAGGAGAGAGAGAGAGAGAAAAGATAACCACGACCACAGTAAAGATCTGCACGTGTTAGAGAGACATCTGTAGAGGGAACGAGAGCTGGGGGAGTTTCAAATGACAGAGATTGGGACGGGCAGTCCCTTGTTTGTTTTTGGGATTAGTCAAAAGAAGAGACCCCCACTTGCTCTCCCTCAGCTGGGCCCTGATCTCCACCATGCCAGACTTTAATTAACACCTGTCTGTGGGACGCCCTTTGTTGTTTTTGACTCTTTTCCTTCCACTCTCTTTCGCTTGTTTGCAATGCTACTCTTGTGTCGAAGATGTTATATTGTCACTCTTCTGTCAATGCAACTGGGTTGCACTGAGTTTGGAAACCCTGCCCAAGTGCTTATTATTTGTGAAAATACTCTACCTCTAGTTTTTAAATCAACACAATAAAATGCTTTCATTTACGTTCACTATCTATACCATAATAACCAATAAAAAGTCATTACTAACATGAATCCAACTGTAAAGCAGGAGGTCTGTGGTAGTGTTTGTATTGAATTGCAAGTTCTCTAAGAAAAGGACATTTAAAATGATCTGATAATGTGACGGATGGTCACTAATATCACTGTGCTTTCCTATATTTAATGACGTGAATGTGTCTATTCTTGTCCTAGAGGGAACAGTGGTTACCTTGGTAACCGCTAACGGGGTTCCTAACAAGGCGAAACAAGTAAAGTAAGTAAAGTCTGTATCCAGTTCAGAAGCAAGGCATGGTATGAGCATCCATTGATGTCTCGGTGGATGCAGACATTGATGTAAAGTCTGCCATCATCATGTTATCATGATGTCCTCAGCTCATTTTGTTGCAGATGTGCAATATGCTATAGGACAACGCTTCTGTAGTTACTTAAATTGGCCCTCATGGCCCATTTAGGACCCCCATTTTAAATGAATGTTCTCTAACAAGGGTGAATGATTATCATGTGTTTGATTCCACAGTTACTTCCATTGTCTATCATGATGTGCTCTAACAAGGGTTTATGATAATACACATCATAAATATCTGTTTTATCAGTGGTTCTGACCAGGGGTTACTCCAAAAGGATGTTGTGAAAAGTTTTGGCAAACGTATTTTAGTTGTCCCCAGCCATTTATCAGCAGTTCAAAAGTCCAACAGAATCAAAACACAACAATTCTGCCGATGTCATTAAGTATGGTTCAAGAAGCTTTGCCTCCTGGTTTGATGGCAGGAGCACGCACACTGGTATAGGAAGATAATTGTTGGCCCATGTGTTTCTGTGTTTATGGTGCCATAGATCTTGAGCTATAATCAATGTAATGAGATCCTGTGTGGCATCATTAATCCTTTAGCATTCTCTGACAGCCCCCTGCGGGGTGTCCTTCATGAAGAACCACGGAAAAAATCTGCTCAACCCGTAACCCGTAAACTATCTCCTGGCTAATTCGTGTCTATGGGTGGAGCAATAATACACCTGCCTCAACAATCACCCCGGGATCGCCCTTCGACATGCAATTACACGCTTACGTTTAAATTACTTGAAGAGGAAAGGAACAAAAAAGACAAATGTTGAGAGGTGGAATCTCCGTTTTGACACGGAAATCCCCGATGCTAATTCATTCCCGTGACAGAAAATGAAGTCGCTCACAAATTCAACGCCGTGCGGCACAAAGAGACGACCTTGAGAAAGCGAAGGACACAGAGGGGGTTCAAATGGAAATCTTCGTTTTGACCCGAAAAGCCCCGATGCTAATGAACTTCAGTGACACAAAATGACATCGCTCACAACTCGAACACCGTAGGGCACAAAAGAGAAACGACCCGCAGAAAGTGGAGGACACAAAGGGGTTCAGCCAGGATTTGGCGCTATGCGATTACACCCGACCCCCAGCATCACGGGCCAACGTCCCCTTGAGGTGCAGCTGGAGGGGTCATCCATCACACAAGGTCAAGCCCGCCGAGTCCTGCCCCTCTCTCTACATCAAAGAGGCCGCACAGCCATCCCTGCTCCCTCTGAACTTGTCCTGACACTGCAGCGGTAATCCCACTGACTATTGTCTGATGCTCGTCAGCAGGGGTCAAAGGTCCTTTGGAACCACACAGCCTCTGAAGCTGAGCAGCGATGGTCACCAGCGCCGCTCGTACAATTCCTCTTACCATCTTTGATGTTTGATGTGATGCTTACACTGGGTCTTTTGGTACTGAGAGAGTTCCCCCGGTGGGGTTTACCCAATCATAAAGCAAATCACAAGGATTTACTCATGTATCTGCATTTCTATCCTATAACGTCTTTGCTGACAACAGGAGAAAGCTAACTTCAATTTCAAGACATTACGTGTGCCAACCACATAAGCCTCTGAGATGGGGGACCCACGGGGTCACAGTGGCTTTGCTTGATGGGAGGCAGCAATGTTATTACAAATGTACAGGGGGAGTGGGTTGATGTGTGGAAGGCCTGCGGCTTTGTCCGTCCACCTTGCTACAGTAACCTCGTCACCTCGCCACTTTCAAAAAAGGAATTTTAAATGAAAAGATACAAGGCCAGGCTTTGGAAATGAGATCGCCTCGGTGCCGCTGCCCGCTGTCTAATCTCGTCACGACAGCTCGGAGATGAGGAGCTTCTTATCGTCTGTCATTTCCACCAAATCACACGCGCCGTCTCCCATAAACCCTTCGGTCTGCCCTCTGAAACCTGACCTCGCGGCCCTGTGGGGGAGATGAGAAGGCTTGGCCGTGGGGGCAATGAGTTCGCGACGTGCGATGTTTGTGCATGCTAAACATGGATGAGTGTCTGGCAGCTGATAAGCATCCTCCTATATCGTAAACATCTTTGTCCTGGTTGATTGGAAGCAAGATAAACTCTAGTCCATGACCTGACTTATGAGTTCTTTTGAGGTAGTAAAAATCACAATGACACACTTAGATATATTGTCGTAACAACCTACCACTTTAAAGAGGGACAATGCTGAGGTGATGGTACGTGTAAGGTGTGTAAAGATAAAACCATATTCAAATATACATTAAATATTCGTTTATTCTACAAAAAAGTATGCATAGTACAGTGTGCAAAACAAAATACCTGGAAATACAGAATTTAAAAAGAAACATTTGAAATTAAGAAATACAAAATTACAATAATCTTCTCAGATGTGATCTATAGATATATATTTTTTTAACTCCTTAGTTGAAATTAATGGCTTCGTTGAACCTTAGCCAAATACATTACTATTTGCAAAGTAATTGAAGTTTCATGATAGACATAGAGTTCAAATTCCTTTCTACATCAAATGTCCTTGTACAGAAAAAATATACAACATGCAATTGATTTTTTACTAAAGCGTGACAGTCAGGTTCTTTTTTTAAATGGTAAATATTGTTGGCCAACCTGTCGAACAACATGTAGTGGTGGAAAGACATTCTCACAGTCCTTGGGCTACCAAGGAGAAACTTTGCTACACCAGGGTCATGACCTTTAGGGAGGCAGACTGAAATCGGCGGATTTTCTTCTTCAGGGCGCGCGAGGCTTTGATACGGCAGGCTGGGGGTTCGGGGCGGGGAACTTGCTGGAGCGTTAGCCCGGCAGCGGTAGGCCCTAGCGTGGCCTTGGCCCAAACCAAACCCCTTTCATCCACAAAGCCGTTGCCATGGTCCACCTCGTCCAGGCTGCTGTCAGAGTCCGAGAGGGACGGGGAGCTCTGGCTGGACTCACTGTCCCCAAAGCGGTTGGTGGTGTTGTCACTCATCTCCTCCTCGCTGCTTTCAGCGATGGTGGAGTGGAACAGGGAGGCACACTCGGCCGAGTATTCAGAGTCACACCTGGGGGGATAGGGGCCGGACAGGGGGAAGGGGGCTGGAGGGTATCTGGCGTTGAGGTTGTCGAAGTAGGAGGATGAGGATACGGAGGGCTGGAGGCTGCGAGGGGGACCGGACCACTTTCCCGAGTGGGGCCTGGCGCTCACACTGCGGACCATGGCGGACCTGCCCTGTGCGGGAGGCTCTCTTGACCTCTGACCCTGAGAGGGCACGGCTTGCAGCATCTTAATATCAGACGGCCACCTGGGAGTCTCCTGCCTCTTCTTCTTCTGCTCAGCACGCAGCTCCACATCCAGGCCCGGGGGTCGATTGACTTTGCCTGGCTTGGTGGCGGAGAGGGGCTGGGGCTGTGGGTGGATCCGGTGGGTGTAGAGATGTCCAGGGCCGCAGAGGCTGGACTCGGAGCCAGAGCGGCCCCGCTCCTGTCCCAGGCCGCCGGCCAGCCTCGGGCTGCTCTTTCGTTTCCCAGGCCCTCTCAGCTCTTGGTCGGCCCTGGCTGCAGCGATGGCCTCTCTGGGCCTCTCGTTGAAAGAGTAGCTTAGCTGGTGCTTCACGGCCCGGGGACTTTCACTGCTTTTCTTTCTCAGTTTCACGGCCTTGGTCTTGCGGTCCGCCGGACGCACTTTCACCTGTTGAGAGCCGGCGGGTACAAACTTGCCGCGGACAAAGTCTGGTAGAACTCCACGACCTGGGTGGCCCTCGGAGCCTGGGTGGCCCTCGGAGCCAGGGATTTCCTCGGTGCTGGAGCCGGTGGCCGGCTCAGCCCTCCGCCCACAGCCTCTCCGCTCCGGGAGCCTGGATCCTGGCGCCTCCACAGGCTTCGGGTATGGCAGTGGTCTCTCTCTGGCAGTCTCAGCTGGAGCCCGGCTCCATCCAGGGCTGGCCTCTCTGGGGCTGCAGTCCCTCAGAGCAGCAGGGCAGGAGTAGCGATGGGAAGGCTCCGGGCCAGGCACGCTCGGTCTCTGGCAGGGCCGGCAGCGATCTACCTGCTCCTGGCTGGAGGACGCCACACACGGTCTCACCCTGTTCGCTGGGACCACGGCGTCTACGGTGCGAGCCGGGGGACCCTGCGGCACGGGAGCGCGAACCTGAGACACCGCCTGACAGATACTTCCTGCTCTCTCCCTGCGGCAACCTCCGTTAGTGTGCACGGCCTCTCTCCCCGCCTCCACCTGGATGTTGAGCTTGCTCATGCTGCGCTGCAGCACCTTGTGGATGTATCCCAGGGGTCTGGCCTCAGCCCTGTCCTCGCCCCTGGGAAGGGCGTCCAAACTGGGAACGCCGTGATCTGGGGGTCCCTGGGCTCCAGGCGCTGCGGGGACGGCTGGCTCCCCGCTTAGGGAGAAGATGGGGCTCTGGAGGGCCACGGCATGCAGAGGGCTGGGGTAGTGATACACCTCCACCCCACTGCGGGACACTAGGCTACTCTGGAACTTGGGGTCCACTGTGGACGTCCTGGCGCTGCTGCACAGAGCAGGTGTCCTCACATCGCCACACTTGTTGTAGACCAGTCCTTGAGTCAGCATTCGGTCCAGATCACCTAAAAGCACACAGTCACACAGTCAACCTGGAGTCCTCTCACATTGCATAGGTGTCGGTGCACTGGAATCCTGTATTGAGTCTATTAAAGGCTAGTGGATGCCCACCTGTGGAGACGGGTCTCTGGCGGGCCCTGTCTGGGCCAGGGGCCCCACTGCGGATCCTGCTGCTGCCCAGATGAAGGCCGGGGGCCCTCAGGACGTTGAAATGTGCGGTGCTCTCATCCGCCGAGCGCCGGCGGGAGGCCTCCACACGAGTAGGGCCGTTGTGAGGGTTCGCCCCACCAACGCAGGCCGCAGGGACCAGGATGGACTGGGAGGAGGAGACGAGACACTCGCTGTACACCGAGGTGCAGGAGTTGGACAGAGAGCAGGAGCCGCCATCACTTAGCTCGTAAAACCCTGGGGAGTCGAAGGAGACATCCAATGAGTGCCATAGTCCATCTGTCATGTGTGTGTGTGTGTGTGTGTGTGTGTGTGTGTGTGTGTGTGTGTGTGTCTGTGTGTGTCTGTGTGTGTGTGTGTGCTGACCTGAGCTGGGTCGGCTGTCGTTCTCCAGCTGTTCGGTGGAGGCTTTGGACACGTCCAGCTTCAGCTCGCTGATCTGCTCGTCCAGGTGCTGCAGGTGAGTCTTCAGACCCACGTCCTGCCGCCGCAGACGAGACTGCAACACAGAGGGAATGCTGAGGACACAATCCAGCAGACTAGGGCTCCCAAGAGAGGTTATAATGGTTATAGAGCCATCAGAAAAACAAAGGACGGGGTATGGTTGATTATTAACGTCAGGAGGGAGCCAGTGGTGGTTATAACTAATTTGTCCCCTGCAGAGAAGGCCTGACCATTGAGGAAACCAATAAACTTTGGGGGAGTGTTTGCTTAAGTAAAGCTGAAAGTTGGCTAATTGTTGATGGCAGACCCAGTTCGCATTTAGTTTTGCCAACTTAGTGATGTGTGCCTTCAAATGTATTTAATATTATGTAATTGGTATATTTTGTTTGATAGACATTGGAATCATTTCAAGTGTTCCAACCAACATCTTTACGTGTAACCTGCAAATGGTTTAGTCTACATGGGAAAAGGTTAAATTCCAAAGTGCACTCAGATATGTCTGAGCATAGTAAGTCCATCATTCAAAATCCATACCGATGTCTTAGAACAAATGAGTTGGGCTGTACTAAGGGGTCAAACGTCCCTATGAGAAAAACACGGGTTGAACCAAAAGCCAACTGCCATTAGTGCATTTCCACTCCCATGAAAGTGGTTAATGATCAGTGACAGTGCAACCCCGCTCTACTCAAGTGTCCCGTGGTCCTGAAATGAACCATGATTTATGACGCCTATCCTGCTTCCTACCCCCAACTGAGAACATTGAGTTCATGGAATAGATGAATACGAGAATTAATATATTTTCAGTGTGACTCTATCTAGAGGAACATTTGTTATGATTTGTCTACTCTTGCATTAATTTGAACGAAATTAGCAAAACTCAAGACAGATTATCATGTTCGCACATAGAAAAGTCAAGTAGGTTTAATATAATATTATAATACAACGTTTTTTTATGTATTCATTTAGCTTACCAATTGCTGCTTTAGGGATGTTAGTGTGGCTTCCAAGCGCTGTTCTTCACCACAAAACCTTTCATTATCCGATCTTGTCAGTGTAGAACACTCCGATTCCTCACGGTCCATTCGCAGTGCCCAATGTACCATGTGTCTCTGTTTCTCCTTGAGCAAATGCAGCTCCTGCAGCCCAGCCAGGGTAGCCTGTAGCCTTTCCCCGACCCTACCACGGTCGATTCCAACGGTTTGGCTCATCAGGCCCGACCCAGATGCTTTCCTACTAAGCATTTAGGAGATCAATGCCCAAATACACCTAAAACAAATTTACGTGGGACAATAATAAAACAATATAGGCAACGAGTCTTTTGATAAGGTGTTGTCTGCAGTGACTGACCACTTTACGCATCAACTGAATCAGTTACCTGATTAGAATAGTACTAACAGTAAGATCCGCCCCCTGGTTAAATGGGCTCAAGTTGCCATTGGCTGAGACGCAATACACAAAGCTGTGGTGTGCCAAACATCTGTGGATAATCGACTTCATTCATTCAACTGGTCTGAAAGCATTAAACAAGGCTTCTATAGGGGATCTTGCCTAGACATGTTATCAGCGCATCTTAGAGACACACTTGGTAATAACTTTATTAGGAACATATCTCTATTAGTTAGATATATTACCGGGTACCTATGAACCGTTTTAACCCGACCGTATCTTAATCACTTTGAGTGCTTCTGAACACCACCGTAAAACTGGTCATTTAATTGCTGTCCTTGTTGCTGGAGAATAATTTACATCAGGCAAGTCGAAAATGTGGCATTTATAGGCTACGTAGTCAAAAACAATCCCAGAAAACTAGCAGTAGGTCTACATATACTCATAAAAAAGTTTGTCGTTATTTTACTGGCAACAGACAAGGCCTACAAAACAGTCTAAAAATAACGAATTCAATTGGTGAACGGATGGCGACCCCTTGTGAGAAAAAAGTCATACTTTTTAGGTCCAACAATGGAGTTAAAACTAACCTTGAAAATGTGTTGCACCAATTATCTTTCCCATAATTTCAAGTTACCATTTTAATGCAAGGACTAGCTGGTTTATACTCCTACTAATAATTGTATTGTCTTGCCCAATTATTAGAAATTAAGAATATACAAGCAGTTAGCAGGTGGCTAGAAACGTGGTTTGTTTAGGCACACAAATAGTACAAATAATCTAGTGTGTAGACTACTACTTCTGATTTTCTAGCTTTTGTAAAGGTTTCAAGTAAAGACTGACACCTTATTTCACCATCAGGTAAGTGACTGTAAAACCAGATTATTTAAAGTTCCATTAGAGGGCAGTCTTACTCTTCAGCTAAATGTACTGTATGCTGGCATAATGCATTCATTGCAACTCTGTTGGCTAAAGCCACAATTACAGTTATTGTTGAGATTATGAAATAAATGTATCGAGCAATACTCACTTGATAATCAGTAATGCATCTTGATGGAAAAACGTGTATTTGTCATAAGTACTAGTCATTATACAACTTCAAATGGAAAGCTAACAAAACTTTACAGACAGGGATCTAAGTGACTTTTTTACCCACCCTCACATCTACACAGTTGTGTGATACCGGAGGCAAGAGAGCCACTCATCAAGATGCTTGATGACTGTATACCCGGTATAGGATATGACCATTCATAACGAACCCCCTCAGATCGTCAAGTCCCCACTGGCCGGGGTAGCGTCACCTCCTGAAGATGCTGCTGGTAAACAACAGTGCATTGTGCAGCCTCGATGTCCCTCTTCCCCTATCCTCTTCAAAGCACTTCTTGGAATGACATCAGCTAAGGTGACCTCCTCTTTAAGATCAAAAGTGGTCTTTGTAAAATGGAGTAGCCAACACATTTTTTATTCCCTTTCTTCTCACTAAGACATCACTTGCCTCTCACAACATATACAATTACCATTAGGTTTCCATGGTACATTTTTTCCAGGTACTTAAAAAAAAAATAAACAGCAGCAGTGTCGTTGTTAATCAGGATCGAAACGTCTTTACTATCTTTGGCATTCATCTGCGGATTTTCCATCCTCCCCCTGTTCCTCTGTCTTCCCTTTCTCCACTCTCTTACATATCAGTACAAAGAAACAACAAAGTAACCATACAACGGTAACAAAACAAAATGGCGCACACATTTTCTTTAGTGTTTTGGGAGGCCCTGCGACTTCTTAACAACGGTTGGAATGGAAAGAAAATGGAGGGCTGTGATTAATTACCTTCTCAGGTTAGATAGCGAGAGGAACAATGCTGGATGCTGCCACAAACAGGATGCGTGGGATGGAAGTTCAAAAAGTAAACATGGGCTGTTGTCATCTTTGGGATGGAACTCTCTCTCTCTCTCTCTCTGTGTGTCTGTGTGTGTGTGTGTGTGTGTGTGTGTGTGTGTGTGTGTGTGTGTGTGTGTGTGTGTGTGTGTGTTAGTAAAGGTGAATCTTTTGTCAGCCTACACACATGTAGGCATTATGGGCTCACAACTTCAAAGGATGGCAATCTGATATCATACATGAGGCTTTCTGCAGCCTACAAAGGCTGGGTTGCAGGATTTTGCCCTTGGTATTTGTGTATTTACACATATTTCTGCCTGTGAGTCAGTGAGTATATATATATATATGTTTGTCAGTGTGTGTGTGTGTGTGTGTGTGTGTGTGTGTGTATGTGTGTGTGTGTGTGTGTGTGTGTGTGTGTGTGTGTGTGTGTGTGTGTGTGTGTGTGTGTGTGTGTGTGTGGGCATGTGTGTGCGTGTGTGGTGTTAGGGTATGTTATGGTTGCCTGTCAGGGGATTCCCATGCAGGCCGTCTGATTGAAAATCCTCCTTCTAAGACTTCTGTCATCAACAAACACAGAGATACGGAATTTCAGAGATCAAAGTAACCATTCTCCCACAAACGAAACCCTTACTGCAATGCCACTTATGACAAATACAATACTGTTGCTTGTAATAACACAATTATCTTCTTTCTTGTAATTATCATTTCAAAATTATTGCAAACATAGGATGTGTCACATCCCACGTTCGTGATGCCACATGAAGGCCCACCAATGTTTGAGTAGATGATTGAATGCATTGCTTCCCATCAACAAAACCGCCTTCTCAGTCTGAACACATGTCCTCCCAATCTGTTTATCAAGAGATATGGTGCTGCGGATTTTAACGTCGGGTTGGATTACACTGACAATGCATTGCGTCTTTCTCTTATCCTTGAGCCCCGAGGTAACTATCATTAGAGGCACCAGGTAAATTCCTTTCCGAGGCATACTACTAAGGCCTCTTAGCAATATCAAAATGAGGCAAATTTAATTCTTAGGTGTCTTAGAAATATCAAAGTCTGGCAAATTTTATTAATCTGCAAATGTCCAGCAGACAGTCTGCTTGAATAATAATAAAAACAGAATTACAAAGAGTAATTTTCTCTGTACATTTGGAAAACTATCTCTATATCATCCATAAGTTATAAGTATGCTCTTGCAACATGCATATTCTGTCGGGGTAGTAAAAGAGAGAGTTTAGCAGACACTGTCGGCTAATGTTATGCAGACATGTCGAGGCTTGCCCCCTGATGAGGGACCACTCCAGAGATGATCAGCACCACCTTCCGCGATCACACTGTCCACCTCACTGAATATGGAGCAACTGTGCCTGTGTCCAAAGGCCTCCAGCTCCATAGCTGCACTGTGGGTGAGAGAGGTCTTTCATAAGCTGGCAAAATTATCTCCTCGTCAAATTTTATTTGTGGTGAACAATTCGTTTTTGTAAAAAGGGGTAAAAGTTGTCTTTCACGCTGTCTTCCACATTTTATTGACAAACTAGTATGAAATATTAAGTGATTTACTCTATGAATGCAATGTTTCCAGATGAGTTGCTATTGAGTAGAAGACCGTGCATCACTCTGGTGTGACCCGTTGGATGAATGGTTTGGAAAATGTTTTTATCGTGTAACATTGAGAGGATTTCTCTAGGGCACCAATTAATGTGATGGAGTGTATGAATTATGTGCGTGTGTAAACTTGCTTTACTCTTGTATATTTAATGA
Organism: Aplochiton taeniatus; assembly: GCA_017639675.1. NCBI lineage: Eukaryota > Metazoa > Chordata > Actinopteri > Galaxiiformes > Galaxiidae > Aplochiton > Aplochiton taeniatus. The sequence goes on from CM030184.1 coordinate 3,068,184, forward strand.
ATATCAGACATAACTAACAGGCATATATTTGTAAACTGTAGGTACCTGTTGGAGAAAAACTGAATTCAGCTGGGCATCACTGAGAGACATCTTTTACTGTACCTTGGAGAGGTTACATTTCAGGGGTGGATATATAAATGTCAAAGCCCATACAAGGGAGACTTATCATGGGCAGCTGCGAATGGCCTGTATCTTTTCACAGGCTGGGGCAAAGACATTTGAGCTGTGGCGAGCTTGGACCGTGTTCCAGGCCCTTAGTCTCTCTCTATCCAAAGAGACTTGGGAGACCTACGCTTCTTTAAGAGCCAGTAAACCTGTTTGGTCCCATCGAGATTCCAAGTTTTATCATAAAACCGGGATGATGGGATCATTAAATAACTCCAAATTACTCCAAAGCTAATCTGTTTTTCTGGTAGAATACTTCTACCTTGGCTCCAAATCCCAATCGTGTCTCTGGCATGCTGCCATAGCTGCATCCACAAAGCTATACGTGCCCAACAGAGAAACAGACAAGGCTGTTCAGCATATGTAGTGAAGATATTTCTGTAGTAGCTTTACGGAGGTGTCGATTTGTTAACAAACAATGTTAGCATGCACTGTTTATGTTGCTTGCGTGATTACGTTGCTAACGTCTAAAGCATTCATTTGGGTATTTTTGAACCATACAATGTTTTTCTGAACAGTGTTTGCAAAACAACATTGTTAAACAACTTAAGCTCCACCCAGGATGTGTTTGTGGGAGGACATCAAATGTATTTCTTGCGTTCGACGGGTACTAAACTGTGACCGTTTTCACCCCAAAAGCTACGTGCCTTTCTGTCCACACGATGCCTCGTGAGGGTAACAGAACTGTTTTACGACAAGAGTGAAAAGTGAAACGAGAGTAAGGAGAATTCTGTTGGAGTTCTGTTTACACACACAGTGGAACCCAAGCGGAAAAGAGTTGTGTGGTCCTGGTTCTGAGGGTACCTGGCACCAGCGCCTGAGCTGATAGCAGGGGCGGGGGAGAGGATGACAGGGCTGTTGTGCTCTGCTATCCTAGGGAAGGGCAACACTATTGGATGTCTCTTGTCCATTGTCCTGTATTCACTGTTTATGTGTGTGGATCAAGATAGTGACAGAGACATAGAATCTGATCTGAGACTAGATATCGAGTGTAGAAAAAAACACCAAACTGCCTTTTACAACGGGAACAGGGAATATCCTTCTAGAGCGGCTTTAATCATGTACAGAACAGCAGGGTCCTACGTGGCTTTTAAAAAACTGCAAGCAAAACACAAAAGGTTGCTTGATAAAAAGCTGTTCAGCAGACCCACAGTGTCCTTGCAGAAACCTCCTTCCCTTCTCATCAACATTGGAGATGGAAACTGGCTATTTTCTTATGTTAAGTTGATAAATTCCAAAAGTATTTAGACTTTTTTTTTTTTTTTTAAAGGGCCCTTTGTGTGCAGGTGTGGGATTTTAAGAGGCCTCTTTTTTTGGGGAATCATCTGAGGTTTTTCCTCCCCTGGCCCTGTGCACCTGTGCGGAGGTCTACAGAATCGCCAGAGGACAACATTAGGACCCATCCATCCATGCAGAAATGTCATCTGTCAAACATCGACTCCCACAGCTGCCAAAGACTTCGCCCCCACTTCCCCCTCCCTATCACTAGCTGGAACATGGTATGGTCTCACTCTAGGACCCCTCTGTTCAAGACATAAAGGTTTTACTGGTTGAACCCTCATGGCTCTCGGTGTACTGTGAGGTGAGTGATCTGAATCTCCATGCTCACACACATCACACCCCTCCTTCCAAAAAGAAGGCGCCGTCTGTTTGGCTGTGCTATTCTTTACCAAACTTACCAACGCAATCTTCTTCAAGAAATCACTTGAAATAATTAGTTTTCTTCTTTTTTTTTTATCACCAATTCTGTTAATAACACACTGTTTTTGGTGTGAATAAGTTGGCCACTTGTCTGGTCTTGGTGTGGATAAATTGGACCAGAGTGTTTCAGACCGGGCTTAAATGAGACGGATGTTCATAGCGCTGGTTAATTACTAAGGCGACGGCGAGGCTTATAGTGCTCCTCGCTGGCCCAATCAAAGTAATGCTCAGAGGCACATCAAACCGGAGAGGCGATCAAATGCGAAACCCCACCCTGACCCCTTGAACACTTGCAGATGAACCCTTCACACTGCGATTCCCCCTGATGTGCTAATCCCCCCGGCGGTGCCCCTCTTTGGTCGCTCCACGTGACCCGGGGGAGACGGGCCGGATGGGTATCAAGGTGACAGCGTCAACACAGCTGGCCTGTGGAGCTGCTGGCTGCTCCTGGAAGCGTCCCAGCGCCCGACTGCGACCCACCGTGACCCCACTGGCTCTGCCCCGGGCCGACCCCTCACGCTCACCTACTGCTCCCAGACACCCTACGGCAAGCCTTGGATCAGACCCAGGGGGAAAAGCAGAGCGTGTCTCTGTGCGCCTCCCAGGGCCGGGGCGGGCGGGGGGGGGGGGGGGGGGGGGGGCACACGAGGGCTGGGGAGCGATCTGACGGTCGCAAGGGGTGCGAGCCCGTGTGTTTCATTAAACACCGGACCACACAAGACTGTTGCTGGGTAGTTCTATAAACATTTAAAATAAAAAGCAGCACGTATCACATGCAGCAGTGTATGGCTTGATATTGTACAAACAAAAGCTAAGCCCAATAATAGGAACAGACCAGAGGAATCTCTGCCGGAGGAAGGACAGTTATCTCCCCTTTAAACAGACAAAGGGTGAGGATTAGAGGAGTTATTATGGATAATGGATATAGATAATGAGCAGCATGTGTCTGGATACGGGTAATGTGAATGTATTTCTCTGCCTCACTCCTTGCTCGTGTAAAGTGGGACTGTTTAAGAGCCTGCATTGCACTCACAGGTTGTTAAAGTCATTTCCATATTGAATGATGCCCTCCTTTGACCAGAGCTTGACATTCAAGATGGAGGAAGCCAAAGGTTATGGCGCCGAGCACATGGCTCCGTTTACAGGCTGACAGGATAAAGGTGTTAGAGGCTGTGGGAAAAGGCGCATCTGTCCGTGGCTCAGTTCCTACGCCTTCTTCTTCTCAGGGTTACTTTATCATCACGTTATCTTATCACCTGACCATAACGCTATCATTTCCTTCTGTTTTCTCTGTTCAAATGTGTATGGCGTGATCTGTATTTTCTGTTTAGACTAGATACATTTTGTTTGCGGTGCAGGATTTACCCATCTCGAATGCTTTTATTGGCCCTACTTGTCAGTAAACATACGCTTGAATGCATTTGTGTAAACCCCATGGTATTATGTATCCCAGAAGGTACAGCCAGCCTAATTAAATCAGTGGCCACACTATGAATTACATTATCGGTGTGTTTGGATGGCAAATAGAATTTGATAGTGACCGATAGACGTGTTTCGGGACATGATTGGTTGCTGAGTTCCTCTGCAGCCAGAGCCAAAAAACCAAGACTCATGATTAGAAAGTAATATTACCAAAAAAAAGGGTGTTCCTTGCGAACATTTTCTTGTGGTCGAATAAGTTGTGAACTACAGGGGAGTGGAGGGGAGGAGGGGGGGCTGAGGCCCGATAATGTAGCCCTTCTCTCCAAGGCCAGGTCTGACGCAGGGAGCTCTGGGCCCCCATAGCCCGGGACAGAGAGGACCTCTGTGTGGTGAGCCAACCACAGAACCCTGTCACCTCACAGGGCTGCGTGGAAACCCCATCGCGCTGACTGCCCCCGCGGAGCAAGGGTCCACACACCCGCCCCCCCGCCCCCCCTCCTCCTCATCTGCTCTGGTCCTTTGGGAAGCATCACCCTCCTTTGGTTAATTACACACAGAGGCTGAAACCGACCTGAACGCACATGCATATGCATGGCTGTGCAATGCACACAACGTATTCAGAACTCACGCACATTGCCCAAACCCCCTCATGTCACGGAAGCCAGTAACTGTGGAGAAACTAAAAGTGAACCTGTCACAGTCTTCAAAAGACAGGACATTGTGGCTGACTGAGGAACAATGCAGGCATGGATCCGACCGTGATAAGATCAAGAATCCGTTTCCTTGTCCTTTCTGTGTACCGGAGGCCTCGCGAGGTCAAGACCATCCCAGATCTCCCTGACAGTTTAAACCACCATCCCCGATGCTTTCCTATCTGCTCCTTGTGCGAGAATGTCGCTCTGCGGTGAGCCCAGCTGCTATCTCCCCGGCTATCTGAGCTGTGTAAACTCACCGCTGTGGGCCCTTACACAAGAGCCCCCCCACCCCACATCCCCCATTCCCCTTGCGCCTCTTCCGGCCCGAGCACAAGATGGCATCGACGAAGAATGACACGCCCCTCTCCCGACGAGAGCGCCCCCCCGATGGAGACCGTACGCAGCCGAATGTGAGTTCTTCCCCATGGCGTCACTCAGCTGAGACCACGGAGAAAGGCCAGGTGTGTTGATTGTCGCGACGCCTCTTCGAAGGCGTAGCTCTGTTTTTTTGTACTGCCGCTCCACGATGCAGGAATGTGTCAGTGATATCCAGATACCAATTAAGAGTCAGACCTCACCTGAACCAAGCCGGATCCGATGTTGTGATGTCATTCGAGACAATGTGGCTGTTGTGTGGGGGGCTGCCATCTCAGGAAGGATCTTTGCTCCTCATTAAAAACACATTACTTAGTGGTGGGTGAATTCCGGGCGAAGCAGCCAAAAGATGAGTCTTGTCTTTTTTACCATTACAAATTCTATTTGAATGTCAAAGCCCATCCTAAAACCTTTACCCAGTGTTAAGCAGCAAACATGATTCCATGTGCCCTATGAGGTCAATTTCTCGCAAAGTGGAGTGTTTTTGTTTGAGCCTTGTTCAGTTGCTAAGAGCGAGGCCTTGTTTGTTGGGAATTGATCCAGATTGGTCGAGATCACTAAACGGCCATCCTCCCCATGCCCTGCTGCACTGAAGGCTGACGTAACTCTGTTGCAGTGACTCGACGCCATCGGGCCTGTGGCTACAGGAGGAATAGGGAAGACTAAAGAAGGTCTGTGCTGTTCTGATTTGAACTTTATTGGACGTAAAAGATTAAAGTTCACTGTTATTCATCTTGTGTGTCGATGAAACCCAAACTGTTCCAGACAGAACACTATAAGTAGGTAAATGAGCTTGGCAGACATGTTTTGAGTTTGTGTGGAGCCTTTGCGCCTAAGTCTGGCTGGCCCGACTTAGCAGTTTGAGTAGATCAATAGCTTTTTCTCCAGCCCAACAGTCGAGCAGATTACAGCTTGTTCACTCTATTTCAACAAACAGAAAGTGAATACAGCTGGCTGCCTCTGCAGAGATGATGGGTGAGAAATCTGCTGTCTGAAAACAATATTGCTATCGACCCTGTGTTAGTCCTGTGAACTCAACCCTGGCCCCTATTAGCAATGCTGGGCTCTGGAGGGAAAACTGGGCTATTCAAGGGTTAAAATTAAACTTGGTCTGCGAGTAAAATTTACATCCTAATGAAAAAGTAACGAGGATATGCAAAGACAAATATCCAAATTGGAAGGAGGCAAGGAGGTGCGCCGAAACAAATCACACATCGAACCGCCAATGAAAACTCAGGGCAAACGAGGCATGAATACTTTCTTGTGCCACCAAATATTAGATTATGCAAGTAATCCTTTCAGTCAGCGATGCCCTGGAATTTGAGGCTTCAGCGATGGCCAAGTTGTGTCCAGCTGTCAGCTCCTTTCGCCAGCCTGTCTCTGGGCGCCGTCTCCACTGTTTGTGATTGATGGCCAGGGACTGTGTGTGACCCTAGCAAGGCAGTAGTCGAACGAGAACCGATACAATTTTCAATATGTCTTTAATAATAATAATAATACAAAATAAAAAAACTTTTGGTTTAGGGCATGCTACAGTCAGTCTTATTTTTCATAAGCTTGTGGAAAAAGTAGCTTTTAGTTCATGAAAACTGTAGAATAAAACAAACATTGCACAGTTGAAATTGTTTTAATTGTTTATTGTATTTTGACAGAAGATTTTGTTGAAAAATGTATGCTGTTTTCATTTTGTAACATACAACAACATGCGATTCTCCCCATGAGTGGCGAGCGAGCTTGTAGGCCCACCGTCAGAATATAGATGTTCCTTTGGAATAGCTGTGTTCCACGTGTGGTTAAGAAAATGAGCCCGTGTAGAACGCTGACCATGTTCATGACATTGAACTTGCAAACATGACATGGTCGTATGACCTATAATAAGTTCTGTTAATGTAGAGAAACCTGTCAGGTGCACAACAAAGACCTTTGATAGACTGTTTCTAACAATACATTGACTGACAGTTAGCTCTCCATGCTGGTTGTTCCAACCAACTCCAGGATAACTCCTCCCTGCTGCAGAAAGATGCACGCCTCGAGAGGGCCTCTTCCCTCAAGCACCTTGCTCTTACTGACCACTTCAATGATTACATTTGGTTGAAATGCCGTAGCCAAAATATTGCCTCTGTGGTCGCACATGTGTACTGTGCAAGAGCAGAAACAAAATAAAACACCAAAATCCCACATCGCACAATGACGCGTTTGTGAATGAAAACTGTGCATGTTTGCTGTGTAAATATTAGCTTTCATAATTACAATAAGCGCAGTGTCATGCCATGTCAGTACGCTGGATTCTCAGAGTCACTTCGAGGCAGACTTGACAAATTGTTCATAGAGGAAAACTACATGAGACAGAGAGAGTTGGAGTGTGTTGTGTGTGTGTGTGTGTGTGTGTGTGTGAACGCGTTCTGCATCTGTTTTTCTCCCCTTCTAGATGTTGTTCTGGGTATGATGATGTAGCCCTACAGCTATGTGTGGATTTGTGGCGGAACTAGCAAAAGTATGACAGTATTGTTAAAAAACCTCGATTCCTCACGTCTTGGCAGTCAGTCTGTGATTCGTGTGCGAGTGCGTGCGTGCGTGCGTGTTTGGGTGAGCGTAAATGAAACATTCAGTGCTGACTTTAGGACCAGGTTTCTCTTGACTCATCGTCAGTCATGGCATAAGCCTTAGCTTGACGGTGAAGCAACGTCTTCGTCTGACCGGGGCGACGGTAAATCCCAGAGTCCTTGTTGTTGAAAGCTCCTTCACCCTCTAAGACCCCTGTGAGCCACCTCTAACCCTCGAGGCCCCTGAGTTCAGGGATGACCCTCACCAAACCCATTGGCCTCACCCAGGCCACAGACAAATCAAAGCATTTTTCGGAGCAATCTGAAACAATCCCCGGCCTGAATTTAGCCGTTGATTTCGAATAGGTCTCTCTCCCTCCCGTCGCTGGACAGATTGAAGGTTTTTGGACAGATGAACTAACGCCATGTGGTCCTCCTTTTCCAAAGCTGAGACGAGCACCACCGAAGAAGAACTCCCTCAAAGTGCCTCACAGAAAGGCTCTCCTGTTCATCTAGTGGGCAAATATCGAGGCAGCACGTTAATGAGCCAGAAAGGAGAGAGTTTTAAAGCCGCTGACAACTTTTTCAAGACAGGCGATGTTTCTCTTTACAAAGGCAGCAGTGGGAAATTGCAACGATATTTCGTGACTTTTCCATTCCAAATTGGTCATAATGGCCCTCTCATGGTGGATGTAGTCGGAGTTTTTGCAAGACGCTTTGCATTAGATATGAATTATAATCAGTCCTAGGAGCTGTCTCTGTTGGTCACACCACAAGGTGCTTGACTGTCTATGACGAGTGTTTATGTGGCTTGTTCAGAGTGAAAAGCTCTCCACAGGGAGAGCACAGGCCCCCATCGCCCTCACATCTGAAGAGGGGGCTAATGGGAAGGCAAACATGGCGATAACCACGGCCTGTCCCCCCAGAGACGTTTGCAGGGAGAGGGTAGCACATACTACACCTAAACATTGGCGTCTGGATGTGTGTGTGCGACATGTGCGCGACTGCCTCAGTGGTTGTCTGTCCACATCATGTATTTGTTGTTCTGTGAGGTTATGTGCTGGTTTTGGTCTAAATCACACTCCAAACACTCAATAACAATTTTGTGTTCTATTTTTACACCATCTGTCCTCTTCCTGGCATTACACTTTCTAAAATGTTTAAATGAGCATGTGTAATTAATTACCCACGAAATGTCACTATTCCAAAGATAAAATGATATAATCTGAGTATTTGTATTACAGTCAAAGTCCATTTAGCCTTATTATTTGAGTTATTTTAGAGCAGTCTCCATTCTCTCTTTCTCTCTCTCTCTCTCTCTCTCTCTTTCTCTCTCTCTTTCTCTCTCTCTCTCTCTCTCTTTCTCTCTCTCTCTCTCTCTCTCTCTCTCTATCTCTCTTTCTCTCTCTCCCTCCCTCTCTCTCTCTCCCGCATGAACCCCCACCCCACCCTCTCTCGGCTAGACAGCGTGCCCAGAAGGCCTGGGGAGGGAGCACGCAGCACACTGGGGGCATTCTGTGTTGCACACGGGCCCTCTTCACTCTGTGTTGACTCAGTAAATTACCAGGGATGTCAGGGCCCGACCACAGCTCATTTACGGTGGAGGGGGGAGGGGGGGATCTGTGAGAGAAACTCACAGCCCGAGTGTGTGTGTGAGAGGGTGTGCCACAGCATTCGGGGGTATATAAAATGCATGGCAGTAGATAGAAGACACATTTTGGGTTTGCTCAAGGGCTGGTGTGCTGTCCCATCCCGGTCGACCGCGACGCGTCGCAGAGGAGCGTGGGGTGTGGAGCTGCCGGGGCAGCGAGCGTCCTGCAGGGGGCTCACGTGCGCAGGGCAGTCTGGTATGTGTGCTGGCCCGCTCAGGGCTGTTTCTGCCGGAGCCTGCCCGGAGTCAGGTGGCCAGACGGCACACCTGCGGCACCTCTGCTCGTACCTGTTTGCTTTGACGCCCGGGATGTTGTCTCCATCAACAGGCCGGCTTTCGTCGTCGCCATCAGCCAACCTCCTCCACCAGCTCCTTTCTCACGTTTCTCTCAGGTGGCCAGGGCAAGGCTTCAGCCCCCCCCCCCCCCCCCCCCCCTCCCCTCCTCCTCTGTGTTTCGTTCATTTCTTCGTTTATGTTCTGTTGTCTTTTGTGTTCCTTTTGTTGGCTTTCGAAGAAGGGGCGAACACGATTCTGAGTGCAGCAAGTAACAGCAAGAAGCCAATGCAAACCCTTTGCCTAACATACCTTTTGAGTGAGGAATTTATTTTCTCTGTCCCTCTTTTTTTTTTTTTAACCCTGGGCGATGAATGGGATTGGAATAAAGTTATGTATGAAACATGCTCTTTGTTTCGTACAGCTGGTTGATTCAGCCGCCGCTCCTTCGGCCCTGAGAATCCAGCGCTATTTCCTGTTCTTTTACACTTCGCTGGTTCCTTGCTTTTCCCCCCCCTCGTCTTTTTTTCTCCAAATCACATTTTCCCCTCTGTCTGCAGATCAGTCTAAGCCTTTGATAGGGATGATGGTTGGGGGCAAGCAACGGTGGGAGGGGGAGGGGGTGGGGGGTCATGCCTGATGGGTGGCTGTGGGTCGGGGTGTCAGTGGCTTCCCTTGGACCTGCTCTCAAAGGATGGGACTGCATCGGCAGCCAAGAGGAAAGAAAGGGAAAGAAGAAAAAAACTGTCTCAAAGAAGCGCTTTGTGTGTAATCATCAAGCCGTGATATTGCCACAATCGCCTTGTCTAATTTGTCATAACACGCTTTGCCATTTGTTGACATACCCACCACTTTTGCCCAGAGGCTTCAACACTTCGCCACACCTAGGACCGTCTTTGAGTGCGAAAGGTGAAAGCAACCCCGCCACTTTCCATACCAGTCCCCGGCAACCCCGCCACTTTCCATACCAGTCCCCAGCAACCCCGCCACTTTCCATACCAGTCCCCGTTCTCCGGGCCCTGAATCGGAGGGCCCGATCCGTAGAAGGACGGGCCTTTGCCAGATCGGCAAGCTCTGATACAGACATTCAAAACTAATGCTATTTAAGCAGCCCTCTGACAGAGGACACACACATAACCTGACTTCTAACGGTTTCCAGGCCATCGCAGGGGAGGGGGCTGGGGGGCAACAAGAGACTCATTCAGAGGCTTTTCAACACGGATTACAGCGGCTGACTGCTCACCGACCTCGAACAATGTGACCGCAAGACCCCTCATGATTTGCAGGATTTGGCACATCTAATAACTTATGAAATCATCTTATTGCCTGTCAAAAAAATAGTCGAGATAAGAAAAACAGCGAGAGAGGAAAGTGCCGAGGTGCCAGACAGGGCTCCGTCTTAAGGCCGTGCTCCATTCTACGCGTTGAGGCAAAGGGAAACGGACCCGGGGCCTTCGCCTCCAGCCAGTCCGTGTGGAACTGGTGCGACCATAAAGCACGGCGACTTTTTTCTCTCTCTCCCTGCCGGCCTGTCTGCCTGTTTTTCAGTGCTTGTCCTCCGAACAGTAAATCTCGACCCGACCCCCACAGCTATCTAACGGCCCATCCATTCAGTTCGGTGTGACTTAATTTACCTCGAGTAACCATAGCTGGGCAGGAGCTCCACGCTCCCAAACGTGCCCAGCACCCCATCGCCGCTCAGCGACCAGACACACAGACGGTGGGTTGGAGAGAGAGCGTCTGCCTGTCTTCCAGGGAAAGTACAAAGCCTCGCCCGGTGGTCTGGCGACATGCCTAGATGATCTCCCCAAAACACTCGGGATGGAGGGGCTGCAGGGACACACCTGCTTTGTCAACACCATCTTTCTCACTACTCGGTCCAAATGGAAATCCAGCCTGTATAATTTCAAAGACCGCAAGGCACCACAGATTTGAGGTATCCTCTTCCTCTGAGTCATTGCTGTCGCATACAATGTGGGGCCTGCCCAGATGCCTGATTTTAATTCGATTGTTTGCAGTGCTTAAGACTAAACTGGTGAATCGTTGATCTTTTTGAAGAACGGGACTTGAATATTTCCCCCGCCACTTCTTGCGCTGTGCAAAAGGTATCAAGATGTCAAGATTCCACCTGGATTCCCTTGTGACCCTACCTGGTGACCTTTAACCCTTAAGACACAAATCCCAGAACCTTAGGAGCATGTTGTCCTCACGAGGTCTTCACCTGATGTTTGGGTAGAAAGCCTGTCTTTGGTCTTCACCTGATGTTTGGGTAGAAGGCCTGTCTTTGGTCTTCACCTGATGTTTGGGTAGAAAGCCTGTCTTTGGTCTTCACCTGATGTTTGGGTAGAAGGCCTGTCTTTGGTCTTCACCTGATGTTTGGGTAGAAGGCCTGTCTTTGGTCTTCACCTGATGTTTGGGTAGAAGGCCTGTCTTTGGTCTTCACCTGATGTTAGGGTAGAAGGCCTGTCTTTGGTCTTCACCTGATGTTTGGGTAGAAGGCCTGTCTTCGGTCTTCACCTGATGTTTGGGTAGAAGGCCTGTCTTGGGTCTTCACCTGATGTTTGGGTAGAAAGCCTGTCTTTGGTCTTCACCTGATGTTTGGGTAGAAGGCCTGTCTTTGGTCTTCACCTGATGTTTGCGTAGAAGGCCTGTCTTTGGTCTTCACCTGATGTTTGGGTAGGATGCCTGTCTTTGGTCTTCACCTGATGTTTGGGTAGAAGGCCTGTCTTTGGTCTTCACCTGATGTTTGGGTAGAAGGCCTGTCTTTGGTCTTCACCTGATGTTTGGGTAGAAGGCCTGTCTTTGGTCTTCACCTGATGTTTGGGTAGAAGGCCTGTCTTTGGTCTTCACCTGATGTTTGGGTAGAAGGCCTGTCTTTGGTCTTCACCTGATGTTAGGGTAGAAGGCCTGTCTTTGGTCTTCACCTGATGTTAGGGTAGAAGGCCTGTCTTTGGTCTTCACCTGATGTTAGGGTAGAAGGCCTGTCTTTGGTCTTCACCTGATGTTAGGGTAGAAGGCCTGTCTTTGGTCTTCACCTGATGTTTGGGTAGAAGGCCTGTCTTTGGTCTTCACCTGATGTTTGGGTAGAAGGCCTGTCTTTGGTCTTCACCTGATGTTTGGGTAGAAGGCCTGTCTTTGGTCTTCACCTGATGTTAGGGTAGAAAGCCTGTCTTTGGTCTTCACCTGATGTTTGGGTAGAAGGCCTGTCTTTGGTCTTCACCTGATGTTTGGGTAGAAGGCCTGTCTTTGGTCTTCACCTAATATTTTGGTAGACGACCTGTCTTCGGTCTTCACCTGATGTTTTGGTAGACAACCTGTTCCTGCTAACCAGAGAGACATGACAGGGCACGTCACCAGGGGGGAGGAAAACAAAGAGTCCCATTTCACAGGCTCTCTATCAATCACACATCTTAGGAGCACAATCAAACACACCCCACCCCCCACACCCCAAAACCACACACACACACAACCCATCCACCCACCCACACACAAACACACACACACACACACACACACACACACACACACACACACACACGCACACACAGCCACACACACACTAGTACCCAGGGGGATCACCTGAGCTTCAAAGGCAAATGGAATTTTCTCTTTGCATTTCTTCAGAAGATTTAATCATTTTAGTATGGAATCAGTGTTTGCTCTGCTTGGCTATTATCATTCGTTACAAAATGATCCAGCTACGTGGTTTGCTATATTTATCAAGTAGGAATAAAGGTAGGCCAACAATGGAGGAAAGTATTATTTTGTTTCTTATTTCTGCAAAGCATTGCCTTGCATTGCAACACAAGCACAGGCAAGCGCTTGTACATTCCCAAACATAAATTACGTCCAGACACATGGATTCATCTTCTGGCGTGAATGTTACTGTCTGCTCTTTGTTAGAAATAACACGCTGAATAAATAAAGCCACAAATGGCTTGAGAGCGTGCTCTAGTCTATTCCATCAGCGGGGACATAAGGGTTAGGAGGACAGAAAACATCCAGTGGACATGTTGGGGGGATCTATTTGACCAAGGCTTAGTTCAGGACTCAGGTACAGCTCCCGTGAATTGCTTCAAACGCCTTGGCATGGATCAGAAACACTGCCAACTGAAATAGGCTGGGTTCCATCATTCACGTGTTAAACTACAAAAAGTCAGAGTAAATGAGAAGGCAACCATGAGCCAATAATCTCAACAATCTATATTTCTGATGCCAACGTGTGTGTATGTCCCAGTAGGATTCGGCCTCACTCCGAGAAAGCTGGCATATTAGTACCAAAACAGAAAGACTTTAATCATTTAAAAACAGGCACCGTCCAATCCTCTATAGACCATTATTTACAATAAGCTCTACTTTCTCCATTGGATCTGCTAGGCACAGGTCCTCCATCAAGCAATAATCTCTCTATGACATAAACGACTTCACCTTCCTTCAGCGGGTTGACGGACTGTTTGCTTTATAACAGTTGAGAGTATATCCCGGCCACATTGTTTATTGGTGTATGCGTCAGACCACGTCCGCACATGACTGATTGTTTTCTTCCTCTTGTTTCTGCGCTCCTCTGTTCTCCAACGCCCCCCGCCCCCCCCGCCCCCGCCCCTCCCCCTCCCCCGTCTTGGCCGTGCACCTGTCTGCAGCAGGCAGCTGTGGGTGGGCGGGCCTTGGCTGTCAGGGGAACATTCCAGAGGAGAAGTCACCCCGTTAATCCCCTGAGTTTGGGTCTGGGCAGCCCCGCTAGCCCACCAAACCCCCCCTTCCCCCTTTGCACCCCCCGACTGCAACCCCCGCTCTCCCATACTCCCCCTTTGCACCCCCGCTCTCCCATACTGTCGCCCCCCGACTCCAGCTCCCCGTCCAGGTCGAGCTCAAACAGAGCGCCGCTACACCAAAGGTAGACATTGTATGACTGAGATTAAAGGACCCCCTCTCCTCCTTCACGCTCCCAGGCCCAGAGGCATTAATCCTCAAAAAATATTCCACAATGAAAGCAAATATTGTGGAATCCAATCGGGGAGGTCCCGTCCAGAGGGGTTGCAGAGGAAGCCTTACACCTCCTGTAAAGTCTACAAGATGCTCCTACCCTCCTGTGTATATATAACTAGATAACTTTACACTAAAAAGTGAGGAGTTAGATGATGAAGTAATGGCTTTGTGCACACATGCTAGGAGCAATGTGGTTGCCATGGCACTGCGATAGCAGAATCTACAATAGGGAATGCTACTCCACGAATTGAGTAGCTCATCGTATTGTTTTTATTTCTAATATGCATGGCTCGCTTTCAAAATGATTATGGCTTTAAGTTGTTTTGGGGAACATAGAAGCTGGACAATCCTGGTCGCATCCAAATGCAACGACGTGGAAGCCTCCTTCACAGGACAGGAGATGAAAACGCACACAATAACTTTTCCGCTGAACTGAATCAACACTTCATTTCACTGCATTTCAATATTATTGGATAGCATGTGTAGCCTTAGTGTGGGTGTGGGAGGTTAGGGTATTGTGTGCGTGCAAAATTGTGTGCGCTCACCTCACATTTGCGCACAGTGTACTGTTTCCTATCCAATATAACTTTTTTTTTTTTTACTGTAATGGCCCATATTAGGCTCTCTTTATTAGAGGACTTTTTCCCCATTTGTCTTTTAAATGTGATTGAAACAAGAGTCTTTTTATCACCCTGGGAAATTCTGATGTCAGGCCAGATCCCAAACTTGGCAGTCGTCCCATTCAGCTGGAAGACATAAAGGAATAAAGCTGCTCTATTCCCCCATTTAGAACAGACTAGATCCCCAGACATTTCCCATCGAACCTCGCTGGAAACCCACCTTATCTCTTGCTCTATCGAGTGCTGGACAGGATCATCTGCTCTGGCTGAGCAATGCAGCTATAACTCGGAGGTGGCACACAGAGAGGGGCACCTGTGTCTTTCGTGAGTCCAAGAGGCAGCTTCCAGGTGAGGGTCTTAAACTCCCAGGAATGTGTCCAAGCATGCCGCGAAGCATGCCGTGCCCCTCACACTCTCGGCTGTTGCGGGCCCCGACCGTGGATCGCACGCTGTGTGCGGGGCCAACAAAACTCTTCAGTGTCGTGTGGATGAAGTCACTACTAGTCAAATGCTGGAACAGTGGAGGGGGAGACACGTATGGTGAAAGGGCTCCTTGTGAGCGCGGCCGCAATGTCAGGCCACACTTAACACAGACTGTTTTTCTTTTTCACCCCTCTCCTTCAATGCTCACACCTCCTCAGCAATTAATGTGCTGGAGGGGAATGACTGGCAGTGTCCTGAGACCCGGCTGGCGGTTTGAGGCCGGGCCATGGAGGGAGCCTGGAGAGAGGCTTAAAGTGTCCCAGGCACCAGGCCCAGGGGCCCAGGCCGTATTCCCAACTGTTTACCCACATTGCAGCACCCCTGGCAGTGGGAAGGGGCCAGCCGTGGTCGGCCTGGGGCCCATTAAAGTCCTGATGGCTTTTGACAGTAATTTCTTCATGAGCCCACAGCCCACGGGGCCAGCCAGTGGTGGGATCGGGTGCCTCCTCTTGCCCATGAAAGCACACAAACTGTGCCCATGGTACCCGCTGAATGGCATCTCTGTGCTCCGCGGCTGCTTTTGCATGTGTCAGTGAGAAACAGGAGGCAGCCATGGGGGAGAGGACGCTGCCATCCCCAGAGTCTCTCGGCGACCATACCAAAACACGCAGGCGTGTTGCTTGAGCCGCTCCATCCCGCCAGACCTGACTCCAACCCACTGGGAATATATTTCGGAAAACTCGGCTTGACGCCCAGCCAAATTGTAAAAGGTGTTTACGTGTCTCTGAGCCCGGGGGGCATAGAAATCCTAAACGGTGAGATTTCTCCGCTCTGTTGGCTGTAATATAAAATATCGGGGCGAGAGAGGAGGATTGATGGCAGTCATGGGCTGGGTGGCAGGGATTGTGGCGTGCATGACCTCCACAACGGCTGCGGAGTTAGCAAGTGCACCGCCACATTAGCCGATTACACGGCTGTTGGAGAAAGTCAATGTTTTTCTGGGCATGGTGCTAACATCACTCCGCTAGCCTTAGACTAGGGAAGCAGGGAAAAGGGAAAGTGAGGCAATAGTGGAACTAATTGTTGGTTATGTATGCAAAGGAAGGAGGACAAAAGTGCAAACCCAAATTATGAATTGGCGGATTTGGCGGGCCAAAATTCCTGATTCCCTACTTAAATAGTGGGTGTCTAAAGTTTATATGGTATGATCTACGAGCAGGACATCTTTCTCATTCACAGTATATAATCATCTCCCATATATCTTCCTCCTGTGTTTCACATCTGATCCTGGCCTTGTTATGACCTCGCAGGTTGGCCCTTCCACCTCGGTCATCTCAGAGCCAACAATCTATTATCTCCCCTTCATGTTGCCTGTGGTCTTAGAATCAGACCATGACTCGGAATTGTAAGACATCGGCATCATCACTGATTTTGCTTCTACACATCATTACCAGGCAAATTCATTTGTCAGGCTAAACTTGAAAAGCCCAGGCCAGTCCCACGCCCCATAGAGGACTCAGTGTGTGAAAATCCATAGCTCTCAACTAAGAAGCCTAGATATGATGAAATGGCATCCCAACAATGCACAATACTGTGATTATTTTTCACGACAGCTTAGAACATGATTTTCATTTGAAGGCAAGTCCACTGATCATGGACATAAAGGAATAATTCGAATAATTTAGAATAGTCCAGGCAAACTACACAAATCCTGTGACACGCACACGAAACGTGCTCATGAACATTCCCACCTAAACACACGCATGCACACACATACTGGACTTGTCCATTTATCTGTCTTCAGTCTGCGTAGGAAAAAAGGAAACATGGGAAGAGAACAGAAATGAGCACCAACACTTTTTCCAAATCCAAGACTTTGCCCCAGGGGATTGGCAAGAAGTTCGAGTATGGGGATGATACTCATCCCTTGCTATGCATGACTAATACCTGACTCCTAAATGCTGTGTGAACAAGGTGTTTTATTGAACACGAGCTGGAGAACAAAATATGGCAAACACATTACATCGTTTACAGAGAGAAAACAAACCGGGCTCACTTGACATAGCTAACTGATTCCAAACAATGAGGCCACCAAAACACAATGATATATAAAAGAGTTCTTTATTTCTAATAAACATGAATTATTTTTTGGAACAATTAAGTTTTTAGGAAAAAATGTTTAGAACACTTACAAACTGCTGTACAAAGATCAGTGGGTGGGGTGTTCTAGATAAGTACGGGGAAGAAGCAAATCTGTCTAAGTTATTGTTTCAGCCTTTTAACAAACTATCCATACATTTGCATTAATGTTAACAACAATGAGAGGAACAGCACATTATGGGTAGGGGCAGGCACAAAATGCAACATAACACCTTAAAACTTGTACAACTCTGAAATGTATACTTTTTAGACACACAAAAGACACATACATTGTATGTGTTAATTTTTTTTGTCAGGACATAAAAAAGCTAACTACATCATTCACAGATTCAGCAGTCTGTTTAAATACCTTATTTCTACAAAGTGAATTTACATTTTTAAAGTACAAAGTGCAAATACTATGGTTTCCATTGCCGATCGGTGAGGGCACAATCTTCAAGGGGGAGGGGGGACGTCCCTGTTGTTAGCTCAACCTTGTTTGTTTGAAACATTCTGAGGAGGTAAAAGTGGATTACAACAACCTGTGTTAATATGTCAGAATTTGTCCTTATTCACTGGGCCTGGGACTTAAAGTGATAGGGTGAAAGAAACTATTTTAGTGAACTGTAAATGAATAAAACAACAAATCAATGGCTGAGTGCAGTCGTTTACCTACCAGTCTACTGGAGGATGTGCCCTCCCCTGTCTTGGCCCCTGCAGAAAGATATTAAATAAAGATTCAAATAAATGTAATTCATTTAATTATAAAATAATAATACCAAAAATATGTGTTCTATTAAATGGAATATTATTGCCTCTGCACTTTTAATATTAGAATAGCTATGAAACGTTTTACACCTATGTGATGCGTTCATTGTGTCGTAATAGAGTAAATGAGTGTAGGCAGGCTTCAGGCGGGCATCGTCTCACAGGGTGTGTGTTGCCGAGCTCACCTTCCTCCTTGGTGACCCCCAGACAGCCCATCAGCTCCTGCAGGGACAAGGCCTTGTCGTTGCTAATGTCACAGTACTCCACAAACTTTTTCACACACTTCTTGGGCTTGGACTTCTTGCGCAGGAAGCGTTTGAAAGGCTTGATCTCTTTCTTGCCGATGTCGCCGCTGGAGTTCTTGTCCAGCTGACTGAAGTACCAGTGGACCACTCTCTCCTCCAGGGTGTGGCTGGGGTCAGGTTCTGCCATTCTGGGGAGTGGGGGAAGGC
Organism: Aplochiton taeniatus; assembly: GCA_017639675.1. Taxonomy (NCBI): domain Eukaryota; kingdom Metazoa; phylum Chordata; class Actinopteri; order Galaxiiformes; family Galaxiidae; genus Aplochiton; species Aplochiton taeniatus. The sequence goes on from CM030184.1 coordinate 3,086,397, forward strand.
AGACATGATGCAATTTGCACGATCCTAGATGTCTCAATCAAAATCAGGGATTCGTCAAAATCCTACCGGCCGACAGACGCTGGATCAGTGACCGCGTGCACCATGTCTGTTGACAAGGCGTCGAGAACACTTGTCAGGAACTCTGTTTTCTTTGCCCCAGGACAACCTGAAAAGTAAGCAAAGATACGGGGGATGAGCCAATTCAGAATGCTTTGATTTGCAAACGCACGCATGCATTTTTTCCCACCGAACAATTATCCTCCATTCGCATTCACACGCAAGTTACAATGTTGAGGGCCGTAGCTGTAGGTGGTCCAATAAATGTCTGGGGAGGGGGAGTAAAACAGCAGACAGTGTAGGTTTAACGTGAACAGCACATAAAGGCAGAAGGGAAAATAAAACCAAACGAGAGTCTGTCTCAGTTGTCTTTCACTCCCTTTCATAAAGAGTTCGACCTCCCCTGGAAAAAGACGAGGATACCTGCCAATCATCCCAGAGGCCCCTGAGCGAACAGCCTTCGGGTTTTCACAGCTGCATGTTAAGGACGAGCTAATGTATTGCATGGACCAAAGGGTCCAGCCAGGTCAAGCCCCCAGGAGAACCTCGCCAGGGAAACAAGTGCCTCATGTTGATCTAACTGTACAATATGGGAAACATCTTGACAACTCCCATATGTCAACATGCCATGTCGACATGTCCACGGGCCAGTGAAAGAACTCCGTACAGACGGTACACGGGAGGCAGTGGCTCGACGTGTGAGCCGCCCTCTGTAATACCTTCCCCTGTTGATTTTAGTTTAAAAGTTATATTGCTGTAACTCCACAACATTGGCTGAGTCTAATTTCAACTAGAAAAAAACAAATAAATGTTGGACATCATCGGCCCACTCAACAGGACAGCATCTATCCATTGAAAGTTCAACCACACAAATAATCCCAAATGTCCACGTTGCTACTGTCACGGGCAGCACGTCGGGGGAGGGGGGGGGTGGGGTGGTCCTCTACAATATGTACGCATATGGCCAAACTGAAGCGGAATGACCCTAATGATAGTAATTGTGTGTCAGGCCATATAGTTTTAAGACCGAGGGGGCCACAGTTGCCCTGGAAGAGCTGAAGGCTACAGAGGCCGAGAGATTCCTGGATTCCTGGCCGAGCGTTCGCTCGTTTTTCTCACAGTCGTCCTTCCCCTTCGCAACTCTGCCTGCGGAGGAGAAGTCGTCCAGGGTTGCTCTTTTTTATGGCCCAGGCCTGCGGGGCCAGATTCTCCTGTGCCGGAGATAATAGCATGCTTGGCCTTGCTTGAACAGGTGGCGACCATTGCTCAGGTAAACACTCAGCACCCAGCCCTCTCTCCACCTTTCCCAGGCAGGAGAGGGGGGCCAGGCGGGGGCTTTACACGGAGCCTATGTCCCAACTGTTAGGCATTCTGCTTTACACCATGCTCAGGCTAGGAGACTTATACTTAAGTTTTAGAAGGCCTAAACGGTTCCAGACCCAATCAAATATTTGACCCCCTTGTGAATGGCTTTGCCGGTGCTTCTTGCGACATGTTGTTTTTGTGTATTTTAGTATCGGCACTCTCACAACAACCTGAGGGTAAGCGTTTTAATCTCGCTAGAGACTGGGGTCTTTGTAGGTTGCTGTTGTTGTTTTTTCTCCACACGGTGTAAATGTCCCCGTCCGTCGTTCTCTCGGAACCTGAAACGTGCCTCCAGTTCCCACGGGCACCGAAGGCCGACGCACGCCCCAGGCAAAGAGGTCGCGCTGCCTTGCGTTGCGTTGGGGTTTAAGCACCTTTCTGTCTTGGCATTCTAGCATGTTGCCCGTCCTGTATCTACGTCAACCAGGTAGGATAACCATAACAAGGGTATCGATGTCTTTATATATATATATATATATATCTCTCTCTCTCTCTCTATATATATATATATATACATTGAGGCATGTTTGCTTTATTTGGACAGGATAGTAGGTGGACAGGAAAGTTGGGGAGAGAAAGAGGGGAGGATATGCAGCATAGGGACCCGGGCGTAATCGAACCCGGGCCACTGCGTTTAGGACTAGCCTTTGTGGTGTGTGCCTTGACCCAATGAGCCCCAATCTCTTTGAATTCTCTGAGCTTCCAGATCCCATTGTTTTGTTTACCTTATTAGCAGCCATTAGCTAGCTGGCTATGTAGCAACATCGACAGAAGTTAGAAAGAAAGAAATCATATCTTCAGATGAAAAGTTAATTATGTTGGCTGTTTTATTACAATTAAATCCATTTTATAAAGCCCAATACAGGGGGGTAACGTTTTCTGTTACCCCCCCCACCCCCCCCCCCCCCCCACCCCCACCCCCCCCTCCTGACTCACTTAATTCCCCTACAACCCAGACAGAACGGCCACTCCTAGTTGCCGATGCAAAGCCCAGTAAATGCAACCACTTTAAACGAAAGTCAGCAGTGGACTTGTTTGCCTTCTCTTGTCACAAAAAACAACACATACGTCTGCGTTAGCGTTGCGTTCCTTGCGTTTGCGTAGGGTATGGGTTGGCCTTAAGCCACCAGGTAAGGGCTGATCCCCCCTGTCTATCCACCAGTCCACAGAGGGCAGGACACCAACTGCTGTCATTCAGAGGAAATTGAGTCTGGCTGTTTTCCCTTCAGTTCCAGGCTACAGCCGTAAATGGCTCATGCCTGAATCAGTTAATGATGGCAATTACGTAATGCTTTGACTTTGACAGATGTGTAACCAAACAAACGTAGACCTGCACAGGCCATGAAGACAACCCAAAATTATTCTAGTCGTTTTTTGCATAATATCTGAATGGACCTTCTAATATTCATTACGCACGTATCTAATGCATACATTTGGCCGTAGTGTGTGTGTGTGTGTAGGTTTTACTGGAGGCAATATGAAAGCTGTGTTATTTCACACACTCCCATGGGGCTAAACCCTGTCAGCACTCAGGGCCACGGCTCCCAGACTCAGCCTCCACACTGTCCCCTGAGCCCCCTCTCTGGAGAGCACTGGCCAAACACCCCCCCCCCCCCCCCCCCCCTTCCTGCCCGCACCCCTTTCAGCGCACGTTGCCTTCCTCTCGCTTCTCGCCCCATAAACCTCTCAACACCAGTGCTTCAACAGCACACACACAAAACCTGCTGCTGTGATGTGAAAGCAACATTTATAATTACTTCAGTCTCATACAGTAACCGACTTTATAGGGCGCTGACGCAATAACTCGTAAAGGAAACAAGATGCCGCAATTTCTGACTCTCTGCCTCGACACATTTTAGAATGGGAGGGTAACTAAACTGATTTTGAACCGGTTGCCGTGACAGCCTGAATCGAGTGCATTGTGCACAAGTGTGTGTACGTTTCGAAAAAGATTTTCTTCACAATGTCGGATCTGTCCGATTGGTAGTGGTCGGGGTTTCCCCTGCTCAGATAGTTGCGGCGGTTCCTCACCCTATTAACACCTCAGCTACAGATTTCAATCATTCCCTTCCCACAGTCAAATAGTCCATAATGGTACAGGCCATTTCCCGACCGACAATCACGGCACTGTCGCGTAGACAATACAGTAGTTAAGGCTCTAAATTAGGGGGGTTCTTTTCCCCAGAGATGGCCCTACACACGTCCCTCGTGTCTCTAAGAAAAGTTTTTTTGGGGGCCTGCTCTGCTATGCTACCAGCACCTGTGAGCAAAGTGCTGGCCCGGCACACTGTTACATAAACACTGACAGACTCCAAATAGTGGGCGCTCTGTTCACTGCAGCTGGATCATTAACACGGCGCAGCATGTATTAGTTAGGCAAAGAAATAATTTGTCGTGTCCAGGGGGAAAAGCTTTGACCAACAGCGCGCTGTTCCTTTCAGTCAGGATTCGGTCGTCTGGCAGGAAACGTCGATTATTCCAAACGCTCGAGAGTGTGAATAAGAGGCAAAGCTGTACTCAAGGCAGGTGTAATAATTGCGAGAGCCAATCGGCTTTTCCCGAAGCAGCCTGTCGGAGCAGCTCAGGAGATTAAGTGGTTTCACCTCCTTGTTCTCTTAAATCTGCTCATGACCACTCAGCCCCCCCCCCCCCCCCCCCCCCCTCCCTCCTCCTCCTCCTCTCTCTCTCTCTCTCTCTCTCTCTCTCTCTCTCTCTCTCTCTCTCTCTCTCTCTCTCTCTCTCTTTCTCTCTCTTTATTCCCCTATAACAATGACGGTGGTTAATTTCTACCGATTCACGGGGAGTTATCAGCATTCCTCTCACAAGCAAACAAACAAGTCCATTCAAAATACCCCCCCCCCCTCTCTCCCTCTCTCTCTCTCTCTCTCTCTCTCTCTCTCTCTCTCTCTCTCTCTCTCTCTCTCTCTCTCTCTCTCTCTCTATCTCTCTCTCTCTCCCCTCCACTTCTCTTTTTTTCTGTCTGTCCCTGTTGTCCATCCATCTTTCATGAAGTGTCCCTGGCATCCTACTATCCATCTTTATCTCCCCTCCTCCTGCTGTCTGTGCTTTGCCCACCCCCTGTCGGCCGTCTCTATCTGCCATCTCTCTCTCGCTGTCACTCAGATTACAGGCCACCCTAATCAGCCTCTGTCTCTGCTGGAGTGTGAGGGGGGGATCTGGGAATCCTCAAGGCCTTATCAAACACTTCCTAGACCAACATTAATGATGTCAACAAAGTCCCGAGAATGCTTTCATAGACACACACACACACACACACACACACACACACCCACCCACCGATGACTCACGGTAGGAGGCCAACTAATCCCATTCCTAGAGACCCACCTTGGAGATGTCGACTCCTGTAGTGGTCCTTGGGTTTGGTGGGGTGGGCTCGGGCGTTCCCGTCACACTTCGGTTGTTCATACCTGTGAGAGGAAGACACACAATATACCCAACACACCCCGCTATTAAATGATTGGATGAGGCCATCGGATATCAGACGTATTCCCAATGTTCTGGCTGGGAGGGGAAGGAGAGGAGCCAGAGGGGCAGGCAGGGAGTGTGGGACCCAGCTTCCCTCAGAAAGGCGTCAGAGCCCCGATTGGTTGCCGTGAGATGGGGCCCAACGACGGGCTCAAGCCACTGGGGGGGGGGGGGGGGGGGGAATCGGCGCTGGGCTGTGCAGCCTGGCGCTCTGCCTGGGGCCTTGTTAATCCAATACCCGACTTCACTACCAACCACCAACACCCCCCCCACACCCCCCACACCCCCCACGCTCATTAAAACAGTACCCGCACGCACAAGTGCCCCCCTCTCTCTGCCAGCCTGGCTGACCCCTGACCTGGCTCGCTCGCTCACAGAGCGGCGCCACCAGTCATGCTAACAATGCTAATCAGCCGCTCCACACAGCCAAATGCATGTGGTTGATCTGCCTGAACCCTGCCTACCCCCTAGCCCAGTGCTTCTCAACCTAGTCCTTAAGAACCCCCAGCCATTCCAGATATTTGATATATTTCACTTCCCCACTGGCTAGCACACCTGGGGTAATTAGCCAAAGCTGTTGGTGTCTTAATTACACCAGGTGTGCGAGCACTCGGAAAGATCCAATACCTGGAATGGCTGGGGGGTACTTGAGGACTGGGTGGAGAACCGCTGCCCTAGCCTGTTAGCGTGCGTGCTTGAGGGGTTACGATACGGTTGAAGACCCCTGGCTGGTTGTCCTGGAGTGGCTTTAAACTCAGCCGACGGGTCGCGGGATCATGCAGTGGCTTTGACCTACAACATCCGACGGGTCGCGGGATCATGCAGTGGCTTTGACCTACAACATCCGACGGGTCGCGGGATCATGCAGTGCGTCCTACCTGGTGGAGGTGCCTGGGATGGGACGGCCCGTGTCCACCAGCACGCACCAGCAGTACCCGGTGGAGGGGTGGCACTGGACGGGCTTGTAGAGCCCGCCGTGGGCGCAGTCGGGCACGAAGACCGCCTCGTTCTTGTGCTGCCGGGCCTCCTCCTGCGCCGACTGCTGCTCCTGGTCGCACGATGAGGCTGGGGGGGGGTCAGAGGTCGGAGGGGAATGAGAGGTGACCATGGAGATGGAGTGATAGAGGCGACGTGTGTCTCTAGAGTTCTACCTCTATGGAGGTGACACACGCACGAACACTTGACTCATCGAAGGGCTAGGGTTAGGGTTAGGGTTAGGGTTAGGGAACGATAGTCATCAGGTCTGAGTTGCCTGGCACACCGCGTGTATAAAGGGTTAGGGTTAGGGAACGATAGTCATCAGGTCTGAGTTGCCTGGCACACCGCGTGTATAAAGGGTTAGGGTTAGGGTTATATAAACACGTCCCGTTCACTCTCCGTCAACAATCGCGCTTCACTTGTTTGAAGCAACGAGTTGGGTTCGGCTCGGACCAGCTCATGGTTTCATTTCTTTTGAAAGTGAAATAGTTCCCACCGCTGGCAACGTAAACGCTCCCTCTGACTGCAACATGAAACCCGGAGGAGGCCAGCGTTTGGTGGAGGAGAAGCCCATGCCATGGGGAGGACGATTGTTTGGAGACAGTGTGTGTAGACTCCTTTATCAGCCCCCGTTAACACTGTTTACGGACATTTAGGGGCTAATGACTAAGCAGAGATCCCTGTGGCCAAGTTAAGTAAATATTTATTCAGCCAACTGCCCTCTGTGAGCATGGAAGAGAGAGGGAAACAGACTGAGAGACAGACAGGCTGAGAGACAGACAGACAGGCTGACAGACAGACTGAGAGACAAAGACATAAAGACAGACAGACAGACAGACAGACAGACAGACAGACAGACAGACAGACAGACAGACAGACAGACAGACAGACAGGCTGACAGACAGACTGAGAGACAGAGACATAAAGACTGAGAGACAGACAGACAGACTGAGAGACAGACATAAAGACATAAAGACAGACAGACAGATAGACATAACAATAGAGGAGTACTTTTGGTCAGTCAGGTCTTCGTATTTTCTTCTCTTTCTCTTTCCCATTACACACAACCACACACACACACAGCTACACACAACCACACACATACACACACACCACACACACACACACCTTTTACACACATATGGTACCCCCTGTTCTCTATATCACATAACCGTAGGCTATACGTAAAGCAGTATGGATTCCCATACTAAAATATTTGACTTGGTCCCTGAGAGTGCAATAACTTTGGATCCCTTCCCTGATCCATGGGCGACTACAGGCGGCTCCATGAGAGAGAGAGAGAGAGACGACCGCCCCAGACTGCCAGCAGCACCAGGATTCAATCAGACGCATTTCTGCATCAGAACTCTCCTGCGCCACACAGCTCTCCTGGCGGAGCTTAGGGCCCCCCCCCCCCCCGCCCCCCCCCCCCCCCCCCCCACCCCCCCCCCCACCCCACCACCCCCCCAGAGCCGGATCAAAACGAGAGCTCTGCTCCGTCTACAGGGACTTTCACCACTTCTCCTCGCCCCTCTGCGTAGCCTCCCCTCCGGGCTCGAAAGGCAACGGTGGGAATACGCACGCATTGTTTTCCCGACGGCGCTTTAGCCCACAAAGCAATCCCAAACCAAATGGCCATGTGCTCCCTTAGATTCGTTCCTCTGCTGTCTTCGCTCCATTTCGCTCTCTGTTTGTTAAGAGGGTATTTTAATAGGAAAAACTCTCTCCGATGCCCCAAAGAGCACATGGGTAATCAAAACCATCAACACTGCCCTTTGCAGGGGTTTTATAGGTCGTAAATCAAGATGGAGAGGTTTGCATACACACACACACACACACACACGTGCACACACATGCACACGCTAACTCAAGCACGTCGTGCATGTGTGTGTGCCTACACATTTTCACTCAAGCGAACATGGGTGCCACACAGACACACCAACACACACAGACACACACAACAAAGGAACCCACTCATAAGAGTATTTCGACTTTGCACGCCCCCCCCCCCCCCCCAAAAAAAAGCATTGTTTTGGTGGGCAACGCAGTAATCCCCCCCTAAGATTTGATGAGAGTAAATAAAGAGGCCATTGATCCATGCAATGAGCTCAACGTGTGTGGAGAGGAGGAGGATGGAATGAGAGCTGCCAGAGGAATGGAAGATGCACCGTGGCCACCATGTGCAGACAGTTAGAGGCACTTGGCAACGCCCACAGACACAGACACACCACAGACACACCACAGACACACCATAGACCCACAGACACAGAACCACAGACACACCACAGACACACCATAGACCCACAGACACAGAACCACAGACACTAAACCACAGACACACCACGGACACTGAACCACAGACACTGAACCACAGACACCAAACCACAGACACACCACAGACACTGAACCACAGACACAGAACCACAGACACACCACAGACCTACAGACACAGAACCACAGACACACCACAGAACCACAGAACCACAGACACACCACAGACACAGAACCATAGGCCCAGCTCCTCCGCCGCTCTGGAACCGATCGCTTTCCCAACTCCCTGTTCCCCCGTCCTCCGACGCCCCACAGGGAGAGCTTGGCTATCAGGCGGTTGCTTTTGGGTTCAGGCCAAAGAGTTGGCGTTGGCGCCGCGAACGCCGTGCAGGCCAGTCTGTGGAACTCACATTGTGTCCGTGTCCTGTTGTTCTGCCGGCTGCGGACCTGCTCTGTCCACAGGGTCGGGTACTGAGATATCATGTCTGCAACGAGATGCAGAACGTTTTATAAGGGACACTGGGACCTGAGAACCCACTTCAGAAATCAGCTGGTGCAATACAAAGAGAGCCATGGCCAGTTAAACCCACCTTCTTCATCTGTGGGGGACTGGTGCTCCACTACGAGGCCAGCGGACTCGTCTGCATTTAGAATGGAAAAGATTTGCAAAGAGACTACAATTACGAGAGTCAGTTAGAGTTGACGACACTATACCGCTAGATATTTGCACTTTGCCCGGTCAAGAGAGAGAGAGAGAGAGAGAGAAGGACAGTGTGAGAGAGAGAGAGAGAGAGAGAGAGAGAGAGAGAGAGAGAGAGAGAGAGAGAGAGAGAGAGAGTGAAGACTGATATGAAGGTACATGGAGAGAGGGAGAGAAGGCTGGGGAACAGATGATTGAAACGGTAAATGTAGTGGTCACAGTTTGACCCCGCATCCCCTTCCGCCATTCACAAAGGGGAAAATGAAAGCCTGTCAAACAACAGAAAAATGGATTCCAAACGCCATTTCATTGGTTAACATCACTTGTAGAAAGGAAGGTTCCCATCATTCTCCACTCCATCCCCCCATCTGCACGGGCGGAGATGACAGACCGAAGAAGGGAAGAGAAAGGAGAGAAGGCATGCCACCGAGGAATGCCGCATCCAGGCACACACATGTTTGAGATGAGGCCATTAACAGGGGGGGGGGGGGGGAGGGAGGGACGAAGGGTCAAGCCCTCCATGTTTGTTTGGGGCCTTGTTTGTTTGTTTGATTTGTGGCCGGAGGGAAGGGGGGGGGGCGCTGGGCTTGGGGAGAGGCGGCTGGACAGCGTTGGGACAGGACCCTGAGTGTGGTTAACCTCAGCCTTGCTCACCGAGGCTGGTCACCGGGGAGCCCCTGCTTGGAAGCCCTGGATGATGAGCTGTGCTACTAAGCCTGCTCCATGTCATAAAACACTAGATTCTATGTACTACGGCTCACACGTCTGTTCTCTGTAGATGTGGAAATCTAATTAGACGACTGATGCCCGTGACCAGGCTTAGTGGTTTAACAGCAAACCACTAATAATCCATTTTAGAACTGTTTTCTTTACTCGGCTATAAATTCCGCCGCTTGCATCCGCCAGGAAACCCCCACACTCTTAGCGGCCAACGCAGCTAAGAGAGTTATACTGTCAGTGTTCAGTCATCAAGGATTTTAAAATGTTTATCAAGCCAGCACTTCATAATGCCTGACACAAAATACCAATGTTTAATAACCCAGTGTTTTGTGTCTGTGATGAGAGCAGGCTGAGGGTCTGGGTAAATGCGCGGGCTACAGACAGCACCTTGACTGCTGCAACAAACCACTGATGCAATCAGTGCTATTTTCAGAGACGGAAAACACAGCAAACTCGACACTTTGTTTTGTTTATCTAACCAGTTCCCAACAACCGCCCCCCCCCCCTCCCCCCGGCCCCCCCCGCTCCCTCCGTCACTCCCTCCCCCCCAGGGCGCCCGCTGTGCGTTCCCACTTTCTGCCAGCGGTCGGTCGGCGTCTAATGAGCTCATCGAGATCCCACAGCTCCCCGACTGTTTACAGAGAGGCACGGGGGCTGACGCACACGTCACGCGGACAAGAATACCCCGACACCCACACGCAAACGCGCAGGGTCTGGAATCAATAGCCCACGTCCCCGACCAAAGCCGCCCTCGGCACACGCAGGGTTCCGTCTCCAAGCCTTCGCGGCATCCTGAAACCAGCCTGAAAGGGAGGAGGGGGGAAAGACAGAGGTTACGGTCGCCATCGGAACGCTGTCGTCTTGGCGGCGGAGCTCTTGGGAGGGAACGAGGAGAAAGAGGTAGAGGAGGTGTTTTGGGAGGTTTTGTCAGCTGCCCGTCTGAAAGAGAACAAGGCAATGCAGGGGGTCAGTGTGTCCTCAGGCTCCATCTCTCAGGCCGGGCCTCACTTCTGGTGAAGGCAAGGAAGCGGTTCTGGCTCGTGCCCAGGGAGCGAGGCTGCCGGCACTGCACGGAGGCTAGCCTCGGAAGAACCGCAGCCTCTCTCCTTGGCCTTGTAACTGTAGTAACAGACTCCCTTTTATATACCCCCCCCCCCCCACACACACACACACACACACACCACCACCACCAATATTGCCGGGACAAGCCCTAGCAGGCTAGCCACACTACATACATGCAGGTTCAAAAGCACAGGTGCACCCTTGCTCACGTGCGCGCACACACGGGAACACACACACAGGAACACACACACACACACACACACACACACACACACGCTCACGCTCACGCTCACAGTCTTACCCACTCACACACATATCAACAGAAACAGGCAGACAGATAGACTGACAGACTTAATAGAACCAATCACACTATCAAAATAATTTGAATCACACGCTGTTTTTAACTGTAAGCACTCACCTGCTTTTCCTGGCTCCCTGGTGCTGGCCCTCTCCTGTTTTGACCCTGAACAAAATCAGCAAAGTCGTTTCAGGCATTGGTTTATTAGAGTATTGTCAGCCAGACACATAACACTCTTATAGCCCCGCAATTGGCAATATAACGCTCCTCGCCGTCTGCTATTGAAAGGTCACCGGCTTCTTGTTGTCACACAAACGTCAACAGCTTACAGACAGTCGGTACGGCATCTGTAGCTGCCTCACAATCGCACCAACTCCCTGGTGAGCCCCAAAGAGACAAACTCCACGGGCATGTGGCATCGGTTACTTTTGGGGTGGGGGGGTGGGGTGGGGGGGTGGGGGTTTGGCAGACGCTGTTAGCTGGGAACACACAGCATTCCATGCAGTTTAATTTGGTTGCTCAACTCCACAGCATTTTTGCCTGGGCTTATGTACCCTCTAGTCCCGGCCTTGAGCAACCGGCCTCAGACGGCTAACCCTCAGACAGCTAACCCTCAGACGGCTAACCCTCAGACAGCTAACCCTCAGACAGCTAACCCTCAGACGGCTAACCCTCAGACAGCTAACCCTCAGACGGCTAACCCTCAGACAGCTAACCCTCAGATGGACCGCGCTACTCCACCGGCCCCTTTCCCAAAGCACAGCCAATCACGCCCCTGGGCCTACACTCAGAACACAGGGCAGCCAATCACGACCCCTCAGGGCTTACACTCACAACAAAGGGCAGCCAATCACGCCCCTCGGCCTCCACTCAGAACACAGGGCAGCCAATCACGACCCCTCAGGGTTGCCAATCACGACCCCTCAGGGCTTACACTCACAACACAGGACAGCCAATCACGCCCCTCAGGGCCTACACTCAGAACACAGGACAACCAATCACGGCCCTGGGCCCACACTCACAACACAGGGCAGCCAATCACGACCCCTCAGGGCTTACACTAACAACAAAGGACAGCCAATCACGCCCCCATGCCTTACACTCAGAGCACAGGGCAGCCAATCATGACCCCTTAGGGCTTACACTAACAACAAAGGACAGCCAATCACGCCCTTGGCCTTACACTCAGAACACAGGGCAGCCAATCACGACCCCTAAGGGCTTTCACTCACAACACAGGACAGCCAATCACAGCCCTGGCCGTACACTCAGAACACAGGACAGCCAATCACGCCCCTGGCCTTACACTCAGAACATAGGGCAGCCAATCACGACCCTGGGCCCACACTCACAACACAGGACAGGGACAGCCAATCACACTCTTCAGGGCCTACACGCACAGGACAGCCAATCACACTCCTCAGGGCTCACACTCACAACACAGGGCAGCCAATCACGCCCCTCAGGGCCTACACTCACAGCACAGTGCGCGGGCAGGAATGCCAACAACCTGTAACTCTGAGGAACCGTTGTGCTCAGCGCTCAACCAAATTTCCCTGAACCCCTGAACGCAACGCGGCAAGCTAACGTCCCACCGGCGCGTGGTCGCCACGGTGTTACGTACCTTGGCACCGAGGTTTCTTATTGGCCACCGCGGAGCCACTGATCGGACGGCCGTTGGGGGTGACACACCAGCAGTAGCCCGTGTAGCTGTGGCACTGCACCTGGAGGGGGGGGGCGGGGAGGGGGGGGAGGGGGGGGAGGGGAGGGGGGGGGGGGGCACACAACATGGCCACACGGAGGCGGGCACAGAACACGATCAATGACCACGACGACGCCAAAGCATCAGGGACCTTTGACCCCGACGGAGAGAGACGATGCCCTCGGCTCCTGCTGGGTGTGGGGGGGGGGTGGGGGGGGTCTGCGTTACCTCGCTGTAGGTGCCGTCGGGGTTGCACCCCGGGACAAAGACCTGGGGGAAGAGCTTCTTGGCCTGCTGCTCCGTGTACCTCTTCTCCGCCACACATCTGGAGGTGTCTGGAGGAGCACAGGTCACGGGGATAACTACCTCCAATCCCAAGACCAGGCATATCATCCACTGTACGTATATATATACAGTACCAGTATAACGGTTTAGATACACTTTCCTATTCACTTGAATGAGAAAGCGTGTCCAAACCTTTGACTGCTACTGTGTATATATATACATATAGTTGG